>JAODPA010066553.1:0-10878 GCA_025585075.1 Nepenthes mirabilis
TAACAATTTAATGTAAGTTATTAATTTTTTTATATAATGTTTTCACACTTTGGAAAATTGTGTTATATTACTTTATCCTCAAAGGTTGGAGAGGCCTCCACCAAGGGGCCCTTTGTCTCCCCACCTTTTTATTCTTTGTAGGAGATTGTTCATTGTATTATTAAAATCAAAACTTCCAATAATATAAATTTTCCTACCATTGGAAATGCAAAGATTTTGATACTATGATGTTCACCTTTGCAAATGATCTTCTCTGTAGCAATCTACCGAACCAATTCATTCCCAAAATAACGTCAAAATCCGACATATCAAATAGAATCAGATTACCAATAATTCATATCCACAGACCCAAACTGAACACCGAGAATATACAATATTAGTAAATAGGGATTTATCCACCAGGGAAGACACTATCAAAGCACATTTCAAGAATTGGGAAGGTATACACAAATTGCACACAAATCTAAAAGTCACAAAAAAATACGTTGCCCGAAATCAACCAAAATGTACCCCATAGAGTCAAAGATTTGCAAATTACCTTTCACAACTAATGGATCTGCTCTAGCGTCTCAGGATGTCGCTGCAAATGCCCTACCAAGAACCGGCTGTATCCTATCCAAATGCCTCGAACTCAGGTAATCCTTCACCTGGTGGCCCATTTGGCCACAATTATAACAAGCTCCGTTCTGATGGAAACATACTCTCCCAGCATGATTCCTTCCACAAAACTCACACACTGATCTCATGAACTGGGGCTTAGGCGACGATGACTTCATTCCAACTAACTTCTCTTTGTCTTGGCCTTTATGCCTCAAATGGGAGCCTCCACCCTGCGAACTTTGATCTTGATGCTCTGACCTCCTCTCAAAATATTTTTCTCGCAACTACTTGTGAGGTTCCAGGTTAAGAACATAATAATTAGAAGGTAATTAAATTAATATAGGTGAATTGTGGTCAAAAGGTACGAGAGGAATTAGATCGAAAAGCTCAAAGAGCCAGAATTGGTAAATTGGGAACGAAAATTGTAAGCAGTGAAATATTAATTGGTAAATAAGATTTTGGATTTTAAATTATAATAATTATAACTTATTAAGGTTATATAATCAAAAGTAAGGTCAAAGGATGTGAAAGATTGGGTTAGAATAGTTAAAACTGGTCCCGAACGGCAAAAGCGCGAAGTAGGCTTACTGTAGGTTTGCTGCGGGTTTGGCCTGCGCCCTCCGTGGGCTCGAGCCCACGGAGAGTACAGAATCCAGATTGTCTGTGCTCGCCGCGCGCTCGAGCCGGCCTAGGCAGCAAAGCTGCGCTTGCCGTGCGCTCGCTGCGCACCCGAGTGCCAGCCCGTTTTAAAGCCACATGCTGCTTCACGATTTTCATTTTCTCCACGAACCAAACCCTTCTAGAAAGAGAGAGCACCGATTCTAGAGAGAGGAAGGAGGAGATCGAGCCCATGGAGTTCGAATACGTCCGAGAGCTAGTTATAAAAGTAGTAATACGCATCGAGGCATGTATTTTTATACTCACTAACTTTTCTCTTTCGATATTTTTCATTTATCATTGGGTATTTTTATGTCAATACCCACCTAAATCGTGGAAAATGTATTACCCATGACTTGAGACCAAGGATTTCGTAGTTTATTGTCTGATTGACTCATTGATCCGGTTGATAGAGTTCCACTAAACCCTAACCTACGGGAATTGGGGGGTTTTTTATTTTCACACTGTATCTTGTAAAATTGACCCCAAAATGTGAATCACCATATCCCAAATGTGTATATAGGTCGGCCGTGCGATCGATCTCGCACATTTCGACCCGTTCGCGGCGTTCGAGCCCTCTAAAATGCCACTGTTACTGTTCATTTGAAACGAAATGGAAAAATTGCATGCTTCTACTTTCGTACTATGTTGAATCGACCTCAAAATATGAATCACCACATCCCAATTATGCATATGTATCAACCGAACGTCCGATCTCACAAGTATCGACCTATTCGCGGCATCCGGATGCTTTAAAATACCCCCTCACACTGTTCGTCTGAATTTGAATGGAACATTTACATGCTTTCCCCATTTAATGGTTATAAAAATTATGTCTAATTGTTTAAATGTAAATGTAAGCTTCGGAATATATATTTGTGCTCCGTTCAAAAGGAAATGCGTTCTAGAGGACCCCAAAGTGTTAATTTGCGTACTCTACCTCTATTTAATTGTGATGAAACGTATGATTAAATGTTCATGTTAAATTGTAAGCCCCAAAAAAGTGTATTTGTACACCGGAAGCAAGGGAATGCATCCCGGAGGCTTCTAGATGATATTTGACTATCAGAGATAAGAAATTTCAAATTCTCTTGTGAACTTAAATTGAATTGCTAAAAGGGATTAAGTCCCATAGAAAAATAAGAACCGAACAAGAAAATGGAGGAAAATCTACCAAAGTACGATATGTGATAGATTTGATCTCCCGGATGGAGATAAGGATGTGCATGTGATTTTTCAATTAAAAAATGTGATGTACTTGTGGTGGATCTTCCATCAAGGAAGGATTAACCCTGAAACTAGAACCATGGTTCATACGGGTAGTATTCTCTGGTTTGCCATATCCATCACGGTGTGAACTCAAGGAATACTTGGCCACGTATTCTGGCCGCTCGTGGAAGCGGGCAATGTTTGTGGTATGCTTTAGGATATTACTGTGGAAGAACGATGATTCCCTTGTCCCTGAGGGATATGGAGCGAGTTGAGATGGTCGAGTGCTGCAGACCTAAGATGTAGCCGATGGTCGAGTGCTGCAGACCTAAAATGTAGCCGATGGTCGAGTGTTGTAGACCTAAAATGTAGCCGATTTTAGAATGTGTGGCAGACACTTTCCTTTCCTCGTTTTCTCACATCGTTGGTTAGTACGACCTATTTGTTTGGGTCCCCAAAGATTAATGAAAGTAATAAAAATGAATGGACATAACCGGAACAAACATGCAAACCAAATGATCCCAGATGTCCCCCCTCCTTTCAAGCTTCCTTTTATTCAAATTATATATTTCTCCTACCTAGTTACTGTTTTTCCTATTAATTACTGTAGTTAGTGATATATGATTACATTTATTGAGTTCAACGCTCACTCTTACTATTTCTCCTTCCAGATGAGAACATTAAGCTGGCGCCTAATTTGTTAGAGTAAGGAAAGGGACTTGCTTGAGGAGATTAGTTGGATGTCGAAGGCTTGAAATTTTGGATACGTTGTTATAATAAAATATAAACAGTCTAGTTAGATTAATATGATTAGTTATTATTTTATGGTTATTGTTATACTTCCGCAAGTTTATGGATTTAGCTATACTTCCGCATTTACGTTGATGTTCTGGATTTTGTTTAGTCCTAGATTGCATCTCTTCAGATCTAATACAGTAGTTAGGAATACTGTGTTAGAGTCATAGATGGTATGTCGATGTGGTCCTATGTATTGTGTTGTAGGCCAAAATATCATAATCGGATAGTTGTTTGCTTGTACAGGTTATTTTCAACAGGTTATATTTTTTGTTTTTCGTCCAGTTGTAGATGAAATTTTGTTAAAATTTCTGCAGAATTCATAATGATAAATTATGGGTATAAGTTTATATTACCATTGACGGAGGTTATTTAAGGAGAATAACTCGGTTCGTCACACTACTTTTGCTCGATCAATAATGCCAGATCCAGCACCTCACTATATGTCCGAAGTCGGAGCAGCACAAGTTACTTCTGCATTGAATTTTATAGCCATTGCAAAAACTTTTGAACTCTCAGAGCCTCATCTATAACTATGTGGGGAGAGAATCAAGATAACTCCGTGAACTTCATATCATACTCAGCCATTGAATTCCCTTGCCGTAGCCAATTGAATTCATCTCCTTTGATCTCCCGAATACTAGATGAAAAGAACTTTTCTAAAAATGCCTCCTGGAAGATGTCTCAAGATATCTCCTTGTTCTCTAGACCCAAAATATGGTGCTCAGTAGCCCACCATCGGCTAGCCTCACCTTCTAACTTGTTGGTAGTGAATTTAACTTTGTCCTCCCCCAGGGAGCCAATAACCTCAAACACTTTTTTTTTTTTAATTTTCTACAGCTAATTTTCTACTTTGATCAAATAGAACTCCCAAAAAAACTCTAGGATGGATTCACTCTTGAACTAGTTGAAGGGCATCCTACCATTCCCCTGCTCGGCCAACCTCCTCATAGTGGCCATATCACGATCTTGACGCCAAATCATCCAATCCATAATGTCGCCCATGTGACCCATCATAGCTAGATAGTCATCCTCTAGATTTGAATTAGAACCTCCACTTCCAGACTCTCTATTATCTGCCACAATAATCACCTATCATACCAAATATTCAATCAATAACATCCCTAAGAATTTTCCTAACATATCCAAACAATTTCTTCTAACAGCTCTTCTCTAATACCACAACAGTTATGAACCCGAATCAAAATAGATCTAAAAAATAAATCAATAAAATTTCAAAATAACATATAAATAAATTTCAATCGAGTACGACAAACCAAACAATCCATAAAATTTCAAAATATCTAAATAATAATAAGAAATAGACTCAGACCATTCGCATGATCTCAACGGATAATCGTCCAGATAATATACCAAATGACCTACTACCTAAAGTAGTAAGGGAGGAACAAACTCAATATATACACATCCATTACACATACCAATCCAACTGTTCATACAAAACGAAAGACCTAATGCGCATCTGCTGTGCACTTTAATACAATGACACAAACCCAACTCAAAATAAACTCAAAATGAAACTATAATGCACCAACAGATGAAGCCATGATCAGATCTCATCCGAACTCCTATACAATATCCAAACCCTCTATTCTGTACAGATAAAAATAGAAATCATGAATTTAAAACTCAACAAATATTATATAATATATATGGTAGACAACAAAATATAAAATCAGAGGAAGGGTTCATAAATATAATTGAAAATGGGTATAATATACAAATTAAAAAATCTAATAATAAAAGTCATGTAGGTAGTCTCGTATTCAAATTATAAGCCAAAATGAAACATAATCCCATCAGGATATACTTATAACAAATTATGATCCAGAGTCAAATCATATAATCTAAATTATATTATATCCATATGAAACATATAATTGAACGTATGAAAGTCTAGATCCAAATCTCATACAAATAAACAAAGGCGAGAACAAAAATTATATAAATTCAAACATGTTCAGGAACAAATCATATATTAAAATGTACGAGACTAACCTAAATCTCATATGTGAGCAAACCTGTGAATATCAAATCGAGTCCAAATAGAAATCCATGTAGAAATACAATGTATGTACTAAATTGGAGAATCAAAGAACTCGAGACCAACTTGAGAAAAAGCTACACATACTTCCGGTAACCTTGAGCCAGAGTCACTGCTATTTAGACCCATAAGTAGGGCCATCTATATACTTTGTCTCCGATAGATAATGAACTCGTTCACTTTATTTGGTCACCCACGGTTTTAGGTGTAATCCTTAAGTTTAGTATATATATTAAGGCATCTAAATATATTAGTTTTCTATTCAATTCACTTACGATAATTCTAATTAAAGCACAAACGGGGTGGGTCATCTATAAGTAAAGCCTTTTCCTGTCGGCGAAAAGGAGAGTCACATAATTTTCCATTAGGAACACAGTATTCCCATCAGGAGAGGCACCACAAATCCCATATTCAAATCTAAATCATTTCACAAACTAGCAATCTCAATCCCCAAGCAGCGTATATGAATACTAATACACAGCCCATACAAGTTTTATGACCTTTTTTAAGTAAACATACTGATATTAAAGTCTAAATCCAAATCTCATATGAATAAACAAAGGTCGGAGCAAAAATCATATAAACTAAAATATGTTTCGGAACAAATAATATATCCGAATGTAAGAGATTAACCCAAATCTCATCTATGAGCAAACCTGTGAATATCAAATCGAGTCCAAATAGAAATCCATATAGAAATACAAAGTATGTACTAAATTGGAGAATCAAAGAACTCGAGACCAACTTGAGGAAAAGTTACACATACTTCTGATAACCTTGAGTTAGAGTCACTATTATTTAGACCCATAAGTAGGACCATCTATGTACTCTATCTCCAATAGATAATGAACTTGTTCACTTTATTTGGTCACCAACGGTTTTAGGTATAATCCTTAAATTTAGTACATATATTAAGGCATCCGAATATATTAGTTTTCTATTCAATTCACTTACGATAATTCTGATTAAAGAACAAACGGGGTGGGTCATCTATAAGTAAAGCCTTTTCCTGTCAGCGGAAAGGAGAGTCACATAAGTTTTGTAAGGTTCAAAAACAAAAATTAAGAGGCTCAAGGTTGGGGTTGAAATTATTGACCGATCTTCAATGAAACGTGACAAGGAAGATGGCTTAATTAGAATAAGGAGCTTTGACCGAAAAGTTGACCTGAATAAATTAATAGCAACTAAAGCCAAAAGCCAACTTTATTATTTAGTTAGAATCCAACCAAATATCGACTAAATGGAGTAAGTAAACTACCCTGTTACAGTCTGAGGAGAAGTACTCAAGTAAGTAAACTTACTTACTTCTACCTACTCTCTGAAAAAAGGTACCGAAGCAAGTGACTAACCCTACTTACTCCACCTAACCCCTCCTCTATAAATACTCAGCTTCGACCAAGGAAGCTGGCATGAACAATCAGCAAGAAGAACAGTAAGGAGTAGAGGAGAGAAAGCTTCTAGTCAGTAAAGGTGAAAAAAACGGCTGTCAGGTAAGTGTACACTCTGTTTTTAACTTTAGAATATTGCAAGTGTATTTCGGACGTTACTCTTTTAAGTTTTGTTTTTAAGAATGCCGCAAGTGTACTCACGTTTTTAAGTTCATATTTTTAATGCAAATATAGCTAATGATGTTCAGATATTTCATGATGTTCGCACGCATGAAATTTAAATTATTGCATGATTCAGATGATGACCAGTCATTTAATTATGAAAAAGTAGATCGACCTTGTAAAGTGACTTATAAGCTCTTTGATTTGAAACTGGCCTTAAAGAATAATTGAAATCAGCCTTACGTTGAAATTTGAACTCGGCATTTGCTCTTTGATATTGAAATCGGCCTTCCCTGAAGCATGAGTCTAAATCGGCCTTAAGCATGAAATCGGCCTTCCCTGAAGCATGAGCCTAAATCGGCCTTAAGCATGAAATCGGCCTTCCCTGAAGCATGAGCCTAAATCGGCCTTAAGCATGAAATCGACCTTCCCTGAAGCATGAGCCTAAATCGGCCTTAAGCATGAAATCGGCCTTCCCTGAAGCATGAGCCTAAATCGGCCTTAAGCATGAAATCGGCCTTCCCTAAAGCATGAGTCTAAATCGGCCTTAAGCATGAAATCGGCCTTCCCTGAAACATGAGTCTAAATCGGCCTTAAGCATGAAATCGGCCTTCCCTGAAGCATGAGTCTAAATCGACCTTAAGCATGAATCTAAATCGGCCTTCCCTAAAGCATGAGGCTAAATCGGCATTAAGCATGAAATCGGCCTTCCCTGAAGCATGAGTCTAAATCGGCCTTAAGCATGAAATCGGCCTTCCCAGAAGCATGAGTCTAAATCGGCCTTAAGCATGAATCTAAATCGGCCTTCCCTGAAACCAGCCCTTTTGCATGATATCGAAACCGGCCTCTTTACATGATGAAATCGAAACTGGCCCCCTTGTATGATGAAAGCGAAATTGGACCCTTTGCATGATGAAATCGAAACAGGACCCGTTGCATGATAAAATCAAAACTGGCCCCTTTGCATGATGAAATCAAAATCGGCCCCTTTGTAAGATGAAATTAAAACCGGCCTTAGAACAAATTTAAAACCGGCATTTGTAAAATAAAGCTTGAAACCGGCTCGTGATGAATAAAGAAAATATGAATCGACTTTATGATAAAACAAATAAGTTCAGACATTAGCCTTGGGAAACAAGGTACTCCGGCATGCCTTAGGACCTTAAGGTGATAATCGAGGATAATCGAAGTGGGAGCCGTCCTCGGGGCTTTGTATAAGGAGGTAATGATAGCCGTCATCGGGGCTTTGTACAAGGAGGAAGTGAGAGCCGTCCTCGGGGCTTTGTACAAGGAGGTATTGTCGTGATTGTCAGGAGATGTGCACAATCTATCCTCAATTAAAGCCCCCCTTCCGTTATGCAATAAATAAAAGAAGTTAAATTTATGATTTGCAATGTGTTATGCCCAAATATTATCTATTCTAACTTTCCGATTTGCTTTTGTTCGGCCAAATACTATGTATATATATATGATGCCTGATTTCCTGCATTAACCGTCATAAGTGTTTTGCATGATTCCGGCTAAATGATATTATGTATATATATCTATAACTGTTGACAGTACGAACGTTTTATGAAAAGTTTGCATGTACCTCGTTGAGCTCCGACTCACTTTTTCTGTTTTCCCCCTTCAGATGGAAGTTTAGAATTTGTGCCTGACGAGACGGAGTAATTAAAGCCGACTTGAAGGATTTGTAAGGATTCAGGAGCACCTTTTTGAGGATTGCAGCGGAGAATCAATTAGTGTAATGAATTGTTAGACTCCATAAACTTTTGTAATAGACATTTGTGCCTGTTCGAAAATGAATGTTATGGAATGAATATGAATGTTTTCGCAAGATGTTAGATTGGCTTCCGCTATGCATTTTATGATTAAAATATATGGGTTCTAGATGGCATCTGTGATCCTGTGTTATAAATGACGGAATAAAAAAAATCTGTTCAGACATAATTTTCCATTAGGAACACAGTATTCCCATTAGGAGAGGCACCACAAATCCCATATCCAAATCTAAATCATTTCACAAACTAGCGACCTCAATCTCCAAGCAGTGTATATGAGTACTAATACACGGTCTATGCAAGTTTTTATGACCTTTTCTAAGTAAATATACTGATGTACAAAATATATTATCTCAAATATTTATCCATTTTTTTATAAAATATACAAAACTCTTAAATATTTACAAAACTCCTAACCGACTGGTAAACAAGGATGCATGTTCATTGGAAACAAATAAAGTAAATAAGAATAACATATATGTACATTAAACCTCTAAAATATATACACAACTTATCAGATATTCAAATAGATCAAAGATATGACTTATAGATACTTATCTTGACTTTATACTAACCAAATCTGATAATAGCATACTCCGATCTGCCACTTCTCTTCTTCTCTCTCCTCTCTTCTTCTTCTATTGTGCGAAATTCCCACAGTGCATGCTGCTCCCCTTGTATAGCCAAAACGATGCTCGAGCGCCAACTCAAGCATGCCTCGAGCACCAACCCATAGCTTTCGATGCTTAAGCATGATCTCAGGCACACTTTGGGTGCAAATCCACTGGAATCGGCACTTGGGTTCCACTCGGGTGTGCTTCAAGTGCTAGCCCACTAATCTAATTTTTTAAAAAAGTTTTTACCAAATATAATTAATTTTTAACATGTTTAATTTATTTAAAATAATAAATATGTCCAAAATAAGTCAAATGGAGGTCTAGGTATTATATTTGGAGGTAGTCTTTAACTCATTTCTTCGATCCATGCAAATGTTTAGTCTTACTAGGCCTCTATATTCATCACTTCTAAAAATATTTTGAAGAGGATCAATAGTATTCCAAGGAGGTTTCTTTAAATTTCCCATAAGAACTACGCTAAGGTGGCTTGAGACTAAGTTTGTAAACCTAAAATGGAAGGTGGGATAAGGTTGACGAATTCTATGACTAGGAACAAAGCTCTACTCCCAAAACACCATTATTTGGAGACTAGTGGTAGGTGGACATTTGGGTTAGATGTCACTCGATTAAGGACAGTTATATTTAAATTATTAGGGTCTTTTAATATGGCCTATGAAAGTTTCACAAAATTATTACTTAACTTGTTAAGATCATTTGTTTGTCAAATCATAAGGAATGAGAAAGATACATTTCTATGGTTTGACTTCTAAGATCTAGTAAATCCTCTCCCTATTACCTTTTCCGATTGTATCACCATTGGGATAGGCATTGATCAGAATGTAAAGGTGGGATCTATTATCTTGGATAACCAACAAAAATGGTTGGCGCAAACTCTCCATTTTGTTGGATCTGTGACTAGATCGTGGGCACTCTACAACCCTTGTCCAAACTCTGGGAACACTACTAGATAAATGTTGGACACAAATGACCTTTGTTTGGTCTAGTCGGTTTGAAAGATCTTCCAGTTAGCTAGTTTGGAATTAGAGTGGGCCTTCTTGGTCTGGGGCTCTAGTTTCCATCCCTTCCACGCTTATGTCTTTTGGATGGTAATCAAAAACCATTTTAGGATGTTGGACAGATGAAGATTCCTTCACCTCACGGTGTGCACTACGTAAATTTGTTGAAGAATATGTGCACCACATGTCTTCCAATGTGAGGCTTTGCAGACGATTTAGAAGGTTGTTTGGACAAAGATCAAGTGCGGTTGGCTATGTGATGACTGGAACATAGCTATTAGATGAGCAGCACTTAAAAGGAAACAAAATTTTCTATCTATCTTCGTTTTAGGTTAGTCCCTATAACTGTGATTTACCTTAAAAGAAAGATTAAAATGCTATAATTAGACATTTATTTTAACTTTCTATCTAACAAGAGTCAAATTTGGGATAAGAACCAACCCTTTTAATATTGTTTTAATCGGTTCAACTCTATCTTATTGGTCTTTTTTTGTGCTCATATTGTTTTTGGTTTTGCTTTGTCAATTTTGATATCGTTTGTTTGTTTTTGGGATTAATTTATTTTGGCTCCTTTTTAATTATTATATA
>JAODPA010066554.1:0-10878 GCA_025585075.1 Nepenthes mirabilis
AAAACCGTCAGCGGTTTCTGCGTCGCATAAATGCTGGAAATGGACAATAGAGCTACGCACCTCGATTTCCCCGACGAAACATCGAGAGAGAGAGAGAGAGAGAGAGGGAGAGGGGGAAGAAGAGAAGACATGTAGAGGTAGTTGCAGCTCCTCCGCTCCGCTGAAGCTGCACGGGCAGAGGTTCGCCATGTGCTTTCTTAAATATCTTCATGTTCAATGCTTTCGTTTGACATAACAAAATTCTAGATCCAACATTTGGATGAATGCATTGAATTCGTTTTTCATCATTTTAAATTTGTGATGATCTATGAGTTGTAAAACAAATAATGAACTCTAGAGAGCTTGCTGTCATTGCAAATTAATGCTCATTAGTCATTAGCGTAAATTGCATGCTCTGAATACATAGTATAAAACTATGGTTTGATCTTAAACTTCTGCAATCGTGTTGATTTAGGACGTGAAAACAGAAAGGGAAAAGAAAGAACTCTTCGTGGTGCTGGGATTGTAGCAAAATTGATATCACGTGATGTTGTGTTTTCCGAAATCCAGAATAAATGATCCTTGTACATTTTAAATTCACAGTCATTTGTTGTAGTCTTTTAATTTACAATAAGAAAAGGCACATTTATGTTTCTTTAAGCTTTTCTCAATCATCAGGTGGACTCGAAAGACAAGTTCAACGGTTCCCAGGACGTGTTAGTAGTTTGATCGCAAACTGGGAATTTCAGCGCCAATTTAGAAGTGTCACGAAAGATGGTCTCATTTGACTTTAAGCAGACATATTTGTGATATATCATTTTGCAAAAAAATTCTATCAATTTACCATGTGAAATTATTCTACAGTCACATAGTCTTAGAAAATTTTCCAATATCAACTTTTCAAATCTTAAATTGATAGAACTTTTAGGAATAAATGGTCAAATGTGGTAATGTTTGGCCTTAAAAAGTCAAATTACAGCCTTTTCGGTACATTTTCTTTGATAATAACTTGCAATCTTTTTGCTGAATTTGCCTTTCATATTCATATGAGCTTGAATACGGTGATAGTTAAGTTTATATATGAAATGACATGTGAGGTGTTGTACTGATTGATTGATATGACTCACATTTTAGTAGTTTACATTACAATAGCAGGTGAAGTTTCACACAACTTTCACTTTAACCAGTGCTAAATCAAGTCTATAGAAACAGTAGCTCCAAAGGATTCTTGAACTTGACAGTCTATAAAAATAATTGATCTTGGCTCATCTTTTTACTATCTTGTGGATTCCATTTTGCTGCCTTTGTGTTTTGATTGTTTCAATGTTGGTTGTCATAGTTTCTAGGATAATTTTGCGCTGATTTCTACAACATTGGCTGGTCCTTCTTATAACCCTTTTGTTATCACTTATCAATGAATTTGAATTTTTAATGCAAATGGTCCACTTATTCACTTCAGTTGTGCTATTAGAGTTTTCAGAGTTTGGGTGAAGGTTTCTGGTAGCCATATTGAATCCCCCATACTTCACTTTCACACTTTGCAAGTCAGCGGATATTTATACTTGTGCACAAGGGTTTGCAACTTGTTTTTTCTCTAGAATGTGGGCAGTTGGTTTGGTCTGTCAGTTTTGAATTGTTTTATTTTGTGCCACCTTGGCACCTTTAAAAAATTCTTCTGATGTTAATAGAACTAGTGAACAATCATCTTGGACTATTATTTACCTATTTATTAAATTCAAGAAGGCTATGCGTTATATCAAATTCGGAGACTGATTTTTGATGTGCTTTTTTTTCTGCAGTTCACTTGCTTATTGTTCATTCTATCTTTTTAATTTGACATGTGGCTTTTTAAAGTGACAAAGTTGTAGGCCTTTAATAAATGTGAGTAATTTAGGACAGTTTGGTTGAGATATTGGTTTAAATATGATGTACTTAATGGACATGATTTTGTTTGTTAGGGAACTCTAGTGCATCCTTGTTGAAGATATAATGGATCTGATCTGAAGTGGAATGGCTCTGTGCTGTTAGAATTTGACTTCACCAAATTGGTTCAGGACCTTCAATGCACTAAAATATGGTTCCTTATATTACTGGAATCCTTGTTCCTCTTCTGTTCACTCTTGTCATTCATAATACCAATCGTAGAAAAAAACGTGGGTTGCCTGTTGATGTTGGTGGAGAACCCGGTTATGCTATTAGAAACCGTCGGTTTAGTTCCCCAAAGACGTCTGCCTGGGAGGGAGTTTCAACCCTTGCTGAACTGTTTGATGAGTCATGCAAACAGCACCATGACAAGCCCCTTCTTGGAACTCGAAAACTGATTGCTAGAGAGATTGAAGTCACAGAAGATGGTAGATCCTTCGAGAAGCTTCATTTGGGAGAGTATGAGTGGCTGACCTATGGCAGAACATTTGAAGCAGTATGTAATTTTGCTTCTGGATTAATGCAACTTGGCCATTCAAGAAATGAGCGTGCTGCAATCTTTGCTGATACTCGGGAAGAATGGTTTATTGCATTGCAGGTGCTCATCATGAATGCCCTAGTCTTTTAAGCATGTCTAATTTTCAGTTCAAGAGAATCAACAGGGAAATTTTAGATTATTAGAGCCATAAGTCTTCGTTTCTATCTGAGTTCATGATTTATCCTTCAGCAACATTTTTGTGAGTATTGCTGGTGTTTCTGATTTATATAAGCGGGCAGTCTATCCCAAATCTAGTTCCATTGAATATTCGGGGAGCAGTATTTCCTGTATCTGGTTCCTTTGGAAAGATTTTCATATATTTGATGTGATTTCCTCCTGATCAAAAAGCAAAGCAAAAATAACATGGTTTCTCTGTTCAGGGTTGCTTCAGGCGCAACATAACTGTTGTGACCATATATGCATCTCTGGGGGAGGAAGCTCTATGCCATTCACTTAATGAGGTCTCTCTCTCTCTCTCTCTCTCTCTCTCTCACACACACACACACACACACACACAAATTCGATTTCAATGCTATTTGTTGTTTTCTTAATTACTTGAATTCACTTGTGATGACAATGTATAAGAGGCATAAGCATAATGAGCTTCTGTGGATTTTCAAAGAAGTGTTAGAGAAAGTAATTTCAAATTGTGTGGTGGTGGTCTAGGAAGAGATTTATGGGCTGTTGGCCTTACATATTTTCAAAATGTCCTTGGAATTACTTAATTAAATCAGTTTCCTTGTGGATTTACTGTTATTGCACACTTTGCTAAAGGATGATGGTTTTGGTCCTTGATTAAAGTATGTGTTGGTTAAAAGATGAATGATGTTGGATTGCATCTTGCCATGAGAGAGTTATACCTGAGGACATAATTGGTGTCCATTTCAGATGATAGCAAAAGCTAGCATATCTATGGGATCTTGAAGAATTTGATGCTTAGTTGATGTAAGTCGAGGTTGCTGGCGAGGAGTGTTATGAGACATGACACTTTACTGCCAATATGTTTCATTCTAAGACTTATTCTATTAATTTTGTGACTTTTGGCAGGATTCCATTGTGATAGGTATATTTTCCCAGCTATAAAGATCCTTATGGCCGACAGTTCTCTTGATGGAGAACTTCTGTTTACCATCAGAAAAGTTCTTGTTAGGGTGAATATGAGCTGACCAAGTCAGTGGTGAAGGCATGATCATAATGTGCCTGCATCAGTTGTACGTCTCTCCTTCCTGTTGATGGGGAGGGCATAGATGTTACTTTGATATAGCTCATCTATGCCCTCCCCATCAACAGGAAGGAGAGACGTACAACTGATGCAGGCACAACATAGACCACGTAAAATTTCAATTCATTATGGTCCCCTAACCTTCACAAGGCTGAGCTATGCCATGCCATTATCATCATGGTACAACCATATCACTTTATATTCTATCTCTTCTCATTCAATATTTAACCTACTTATTTCATGTATCTTTCAGTCGATATGATTTGAAAATTTCCAACTTTTTTTTTCTTTTCTGTCGCAGGCCTATTTTCCTTTTGCAGCAATCAGCCTTTATATCTATGCTTTGCATTAAATTTCCCTTGCTATTTTTTTCCAGACAGAGGTCACGACAGTGATCTGTGGACAGAAGGAAATGAAGAAACTTGTGGACATTAGCAGACAGCTTGACACCGTGAAACGTGTAATATATATGGATGATGAATTATCATCTAATGTCTCTTTGGTTGACGGAAGATGGGCAGTGACTTCATTTGCTTCTGTGGAAGTGCTTGGAAGAGAGAACCCTGTTGATCCTGATTTACCCTTTCCAGCTGATACTGCAGTTATAATGTATACAAGTGGGAGTACTGGGATGCCTAAGGTGAGTTGAATGCTTGGAGCATTTGCTTTATGGTCTAGATACTTTCTTTTGTTGTTTTTCACCCCATTGTTGTGTGACAACTAATAAGCAAGTTTTGTTTTATTATCTTTTGATGCTTCACCAGTTGCTGTCGTTATATTCTTGATGATTGACCTTTCACTAGATGGCTAATTTTGAAATTTGGAGCTTAAAGTGTCTTATGCCATTGTCATATCAAATGATAAAGCTTCCCCCTTTAAACCATTTTTCATTCCCTTGTCTTCCTTTTTCCAGATTATTTTGTTTTTTTTTTTTTGTGAGATGATGGTGCTTGAGGAAATCAGAATTAATTTTGTTTGTTTCAACTCATGCAGGGTGTAATGATGACACATAGAAACATACTTGCTACTGTTTCAGCTGTCATGACCATTGTTCCCAGACTTGATAAGAGAGATGTTTATTTAGCGTACTTACCGCTGGCTCATATCCTTGAATTGATGGCTGAGGTATATTGTTTAAAGACTCCTCAATTTCAGTATGGAGTATGGGTTCAGCTGGTATTCTTTTTATTCATGACAAATTATGTATCTTTTGTATTGCAGAACATAATGGTTGCTATTGGATGTAGTATTGGATATGGATCACCATTGACCTTGACAGACACATCAAACAAGATAAAAGGTGGTACAAAGGGAGATGCCTCTGTGTTGCAGCCAACACTTCTGACAGCTGTGCCAGCAATTCTGAATCGTGTTCGAGATGGTGTGAGAAAGAAGGTGTGAAACTTAAAAAATGTACAAATCTTGCCAATCTCCTCACCACATCCCCTAAAATGGTTACTGAAAAGTACAGAAAAAACCTGTAGGGATCATGCATGTGTTTTGTTTTCCAATGCAAAATTGTAAAGGATTACACTTGCACCTCCTTGATTTTTTTTTTCTTTTTTGTTTCTTGAATAAGCGAAAGATACAATAAGGTTCATTTACAACACAAACAAGTGGCTAAACTTAATGAAATGGTAATTCAAGGGTCATAGGTAAAGTAGTTCCTGTCAATAGCTTGGAATTAGCTGGGTAAGAAAGGCTACTAAATTCATTAGTTTTAATCCGAAGAAAAAGGAGTTACTATCCATTTATCCATCCCAGGCTGAATCCAGATGACTCAGCCTGGATGAATGACTCATTCAGGCCCTGCAATTATTGAGAATCGGTTTACGGTATGGTAGTGATTGACAAATGTAGTTGCTGCAAATTTTGAATTGATGAAGGTCATACGCTATTTCATTGAAGTAAGGAGAATATTTGACCGTTTGTTTACATGTTGCTGTGAGAAGAACATCAAATTGGATCGGCTAGGTTGGTTTCCAGGAACTCTTTTGGTGAAAGTTGGTTGATGTGGAACATTAAGTTGACTGGATAGGACCTTGAGAAGAGTGGTTTTCAGGAACTCTTTTGGTGAAATTTAATTGATGTGTGATGCCTTTCTCTACTTGTGCTTGCAATACCTTACCTACTTGTTTTGTTTCTGTTTCAGGTTGATGCAAAAGGTGGACTGTCCAAGAAATTATTTGAATTTGCATATGCCCGTCGCTTGGCTGCTATAAATGGTAGTTGGTTCGGTGCATGGGCCCTAGAAAAGCTTCTGTGGAATTTTCTGGTGTTTAGAAAGATTCAAGCTATTCTAGGAGGCCGCATCCGGTATATGCTCTCTGGAGGTGCTCCTCTCTCCGGTGATACTCAAAGATTTATCAACATCTGTTTTGGGTCAGTAAAGGCTTTCACTTTATTGTTAAAAGGTGCTTTTCTTCTTTGTTTTCTTTTTTTTTTTTTTTTTTTTTTTTTTTTTCTTTTCAAGTAAACTGAGTTAGACTATTATTGTTAGGACATTGGAAGCTTGTGCACACAAGGGATCTTGTCTCCTAAGTAAATTACATCAAACTTAGCACTGTGATCCTAAAATGAAGCCATCTTCCCCCTTATAGCTCCACGTAGTGCACATTCAAGAGCAAACTATCCTTGTGCTAGAATTTGATCTCACACAATTATTCACGACCAGTATGTTCAGAAAAGTTCATATCTTCTCAAAGAAACTTTGCTTTGTTCCTTTGATCTTCTCTGTTTAGTCACTTCAACAACTCTGTTCTCATGTGCCCCTTTACATCAGCATCCTTAACTGATTCTTTCTTTTGGATCTGTATTTTTTAACTGGTTCTGTTGCTGGCTTCACTTGCACTATTTAAGCTCAAGGATGCTGATGTGATTGCTTTTCGTTGAATTGCATTCATTTTTGTTAATGTATCACACTGAAAGCCAAACTATAAATTTGGTTTTCACTTACAGCACAAATTTCCTTCCTATGCTGTCTTCGCCTATTTAGCATATATCTCTACCCAGCTTCCTGCCTGTTGTGAAACTGAAATCTAATTAATGTTTTGGCTAAGAGTTATTGCAGGCCCTTTTTTTTGTAGTTAAGTATGTTTCCCTTGCTGTCTGTGCCTTTTTTAGTAGATTTATAGCCAACTTTCCTCTTCTCACCATTTAAGGTTTAATCAGTGTTTTTTCCAAGTTTGCAGAGTCTTTTTGTTCCTTGTTTCCAATTGCAACAATTGTGTCCGTCCTTAACTTCTATTTGTTAGTGGGAGAAATTACCAAAGGGGGCTCTTCATTTACTTTTGGCTTCAGAACTTTCTTTACTTCAATATCTTTTGGGGATTCACTCTCTTGTTAAAACAAGAAATGGCTATTTATTTGTGGTGTGGGGGGGGGGGGGGTATTTCATCATTCTCTATTCTTCAACCAGGAGAAGTGCTCCTCTCTAAGAGAAATAAACTATGTTACTTGGACTTGATTACAAGTGTTGGTGACATGTATTTGTTCAAATCTGAGACTGAAAATTCAATTGAATCTCAAGTTTCTTCACCAATTGTGAGATTCATATGCCCAACCCAATATAATATTATTTACAATACTATGGAATGGAGGATATATGGAGTGCTATTATGGTCCTTCCACATTTTATGCTCTCAAGTGAACTCAATTATCAATATTAGAAGTTGGGTAAATGAATAAGGAAGATTGTATCAAATGATTTAAATGGCTATTCAATATCTACCGTTAATTCATCCAACTTCTAATCCTAACTATTTGGTTTAGGGGGAGCCTAAAATGGAGAGAACATTAATAACTCTCGGATATAGAAGGTCATTAGAAAGAATTATTGCTGCAGGATGCGGCATTTCCTCGGTGCTCTGTTTTTTTCGGTCTCAGATCTTAAGCATGATAAGCACTTGTGTTTTAAAGAACTCGTATCCATCTTACATAGATGTTACTCCTTTTGAAAGAGCATTTTAAATTTTGATGTTTCAAAAACACTAGACTTTTCCAATGAGAGTTTTCTAGATAGTTGCCAAACTTCTACTGATTACAATGTATTTTTTTAAGTGTCAGGAAAAAAATTGTGCTCACATTTTCAACTTGTCTGTCTGTTATATGTAACTTAATTTTTTTATGACATTAGGACTTGGTTTTGCGAGTTGTAACCATGATGACTCTATTAAAGTCCATGTGTCATTTTTCCAATTTAGTATGTACTCTCTTTTAGCTAGCACTGGTGAAAGAAAGAAGCAAGAAATTATTATCTGCTTCCTTCAGATAATCTAGTTGTAAGTATAGGGCTTAAATACAGTCCCATTTAGTAGATAAACGTCATTTGGCTCATCTCTCTTCATGGATGGAATATAGTGGTATCTCAATGCAGTTCAGAACAAGAAAAATTGAAATAATGGTAGTTGAGGTGTTGTCTTATTTGTTTTAAAAGATTATGTTTCCCATTATTACATGTTTACTCTAACTTCCAAAATGCGTTGAGGCGCAGCAGTTGACTGGACATCTAGGGGTAAAGCACTGTTTCGGTGCGGGCCGCGAGAGTGGTACCAAATCGAGGCAAACTCTGAATACTAGATATGACCTCCAAATAACAGGGGTCAAGGTCGGCCAGTGAGACGATGGGGGATAAGCTTCATCGTCGAGAGGGAAACATCCCGAAAACGTCCGGGTCGAAATATGGCTTTCAAATTAAGTTCCGAATTAGTGGATGCTGCCAAAGGGAGTGGCGATGCCATACGCAAAAAGGAAGAGACTCATAGAATGGCAGAGGCAAATAGAGCTTTTGCACATTTTCGTTAATCCATGAACAGGATCTATATAGACACCTAGATCCATGGATCCATACATCTCGATCGGAAAAGAATCAATAGAAAAAGAAAGAATCGGAGTTTTTATAACCTCTCTTTCCTGGAATGTTGACTTATGAGATTGATCTTTTTCTGTTAACACACACTTATATTGGGCTGTCATTATCAGTGCGCCGATAGGTCAAGGATATGGGCTCACTGAGACTTGTGCTGGTGGGAGCTTTACTGAATTTGATGATACATCTGTTGGTCGTGTTGGCGCTCCCCTTCCTTGCTCATTTATCAAGGTCAGAAATATAAGAGAGTATTCTATTGCTGTCTGGTTTCTCTGGTCTGGCAAAATTTTTCTGCAAGTGCACTCTTTCATGATATATTCATGAAACCAGACAGCAATATTGATTTTTATTGCCCCTAGTGCGTGTGGCGTTTGTGATTTTGCGGCTATCTTGCCTTAGTTCACAGTTATTCCATCTTTACCCTAACCTTCATTATTGATAGTTGGGTGTACTGAGAGCTGCTTAGTGCTCTGCACTATTTGCTAGAAAAAAATTTCGTGATCTCGATTTTAAGGTGACTTCTAGTGTTTCAGTTGATAGATTGGCCCGAAGGTGGATATCAAATTAGTGATAAACCGATGCCTCGGGGAGAAATAGTCATCGGTGGTCCCAATGTTACAGTCGGATATTTCAAAAACGAAGCTAAAACCAATGAAGTATACAAGGTAGTTTGCCCTCTTACCTATATACAGTTTTTTTTCTGGAGGCTAACTACAATATTCACACAGTCGATAGTAATGCTGTTTGTTCTTTGTCGTGGAAAGGTTGATGAAAGAGGAATGCGATGGTTCTACACCGGTGATATCGGACAGTTTCATGGAGACGGTTGTCTCGAGATAATTGACCGCAAGAAGGACATTGTTAAACTTCAGCATGGAGAATATGTTTCTCTTGGCAAAGTATGGCTTTTTTGTTCTATTTTGTTTCTTTTCATATAGTTTCTGAAGCTGATATTTGCCACAGGTCGAGTCGGCTTTGATTGTGAGCCCCTATGTCGACAACATCATGCTGCATGTTGATCCTTTCCACAGCTACTGCGTGGCTCTTGTGGTGGCTTCACAACCTGCGGTGCAAGATTGGGCAGTGAAGCAAGGAATTAGATTCAACGACTTTTCGGAAGTTTGCAGTAAACCAGAAACAGTGAAGGAAGTGCATGGATCGCTATTACAGGCATGTCTACCATATTTTAACTTCTCAGGAAAATACTGCTGAAATGAGAGGAGTTTCCTGAACCCTTGTCGATTTAGCTAAAATGAGCTTTCCCTCTTAAATAAAATTTGCCTTGAGTGCTCATATAGTTGCAAATGCATTTGGGAGAGTTTTCTACCACTATTGGTAGGCACATGGCTACTGTTGGAGGCACTAATGAAAATATCAATATCGGTATTTGTTATAGCCGTTTCGATGTCGCATGTATCCAAAGAAAAAGATTTCCAAAAATCATACGCTACAATACCATATCGCCAATATAGGTCAAATATTGGATATATCTGTCAGCATTTTAAATAATTGACTAATATATTACTATATATTACTAATACGACAAATATAGTGCAATATTATCGCTATAACGGTAGATATAGGTATCGTGGGGCACGATACCGATATATATCGACCAATATTTATATATATAGAGATGATTATATGTCAACTGATGTTTATATATGTATCGAGAAGCATTGGACAAAGTTATTACTCACGGAAAAGGAAAAACGATATTGGGCAAAGTGCATATGTGGCCTTGGAAGTTCACCTTCTTCTAAACTATGCTGAATTTTTCCGTTGAGCATGATCCATTGTTGCACTGGTTGGCTTCCTTTGCATCATCGCCATATGCCTTTCTTGAGAATACAGTTGTCTTCCTCTTTGAATAGGATGACGATGATTGATGGGTATATCATTTTATTTCATGATTTTCATCTTCAACCACATCAACTGGCTCAGCCCTCCTAATTCACCCTATATTTCTCCCCTGCAGGCTGCTAAAAAGGCTCGTTTGGAAAAATTTGAAATCCCTGCAAAGATCAAATTGCTTTCGGAACCATGGACTCCTGAATCCGGCTTAGTGACAGCAGCCCTTAAGCTCAAGAGAGATGCCATCAGGAAGGCGTTCGCAGAAGAGCTAAGTAAGTTATATACTTCATAAGCATGCCCATGTACCTTTAAAGATGCTTCTCTGTTGATTCAGCTGTCTTGCTACTCTCTCGGCCTCATCCTTTTTTTGTTATGAAAGGTAAACAATCATGAAAATAAATACCGTTGTTCATAGTAATTGAATATTGAATGATGATATTTTTTTCGTCATTAAATTTGAAAAATTGTGAGTATAAATGCCATCGTTAATAGTAG
>JAODPA010066555.1:0-10877 GCA_025585075.1 Nepenthes mirabilis
ATAATATAAAATTATTAAATAATTCAGAAGTGTTGTATCCGACGATTTGATTGTTGTATGGATGGAGAAATTTGTCTATCGGGTATTTAAAATTTTCAATCTCCGTAAGCCTTTAATCAAATCTTATGTAATCACAAATAACAGTCAAAGGATTGACGGGACTCACTTTTCGGTATATTTTCTAAAACTCAAGTCAGTATTTCTCTTAAATATTAAAAAAGAGAGAGGATATAAAAAGGATGAATAAAGTCCAAGGAATTGTGCTCTTTAAGTGGCGTTTTGGTTTTAGAGAGAGGGAGAGTGCACTCGTGGCATCTTTAAAAATTTTAGTATGAAAGAACTCAAGTTTAGCCAAGTTGTCCCTTTTGAATGGAGAGGACTAATATTTGTAGAAGGTGGACGACGGTTATCCGTTAAAAAAATTGACAAACGGTTAACGGTTATCTTTATCATGACAGCGGTTGCAACTAAAGTCTGATGTCGTTAGTTTGGTAACCGCCTTTTGCCATTTAACTAACCTCAGCCACACTTATTGAAATGGGCCGCATAGGTGCTATGGGCTGTTGAGCTTGGTCTTTCGGCCTGAAGCTGTGTTGGGCTTTGTTTAGGCCGTCAGGTATGATACCCATCACTAGCCGCCATGCCAGGAGGCTTGAAATCCAGCCTTCTGGTTTGAAGTTCAAAGGCTTCTTTTTGTCTGAATCCAAAATATTATCTGGTGAGCTCCCATTTCTCCTCCGATAAAAATTCTTGAGCCTAAAGTCTTCCATTGAATGAGAGTAATTAGTCCAATGGCCAATATTTCTGCCGTTAGTTGTTGCATTAAATGCACGACGCTTCACGTAATGAACGGCTCATTGGAAATGTGCAAGCCATCATTGCTAACATCAAGTGATTTAATGTTTGGTAGAGCAAATAAACAATCGACACGTATCGGCACCATGATGAGGCGCGTCATTTGAAATTTGAAATTAAATATGTTGTTTAGAGCTCTTTCTTTTGCCTATAAATTGGCTTTCGAAGGTCTAAGAAATACTTTCCATTCTCTGCACGCCCTTTTTTAATTACAAATTTCCTTGCCCTTCTTTTGTTCAAAAATTTTCCATGGCGCTAGGAGTTAAAGATATTTAATTGATTCCAACCTTTGTTGACGCCAAATACTTCCATGCTCGATATAAGATTTTGAGTTCTATGATGTATCTCTTGCCTGGAGTAAAAAGGCGAGCTTCCTCTCCTCCACCAGGATACATCACTATATACGAAACTCATCTCAAGGGTGGTCTCCATTTTCTCTTAGCTCCAGAGTTTTACAAAATAATAGTGGAGCTTTATGTACCGATCGCCAGACTTCAACCAAATTGCTTGAGGTACTTGATTTCTTTATGTATTTTTGCTCGGATTCACGGTGTGGTTTTTAATGTCACAGCCATAAAAGTTTTGTTTTGTTTTACGCACGGGGCTAGACTAGATTACCGTATCTCCCCAACCAGAATGCGGCTTAAGTGGAGGAAATCTAAACTCCACGAAAAGGTAGAAGGACAATTATTTTTATTTAGCAGTTCCTTCCATGTGGGAGCTTCATATAGAGTGCGGTCGAATCTCTGCTACTATGCAGACCGACATTTATGACCATAAGAAAGCCGCTGCCCAAAAGCTTACGGACCTCATCCATGAAAAGGCTGATACTTTCAATGAGAATAAAAAGAATATGTACAAGCTAAGTGGGAGTCCATGGTTGAAGTGTTTGAGGCTCTTGTGACAAAGACTCTTCTTAGGAAAAGGCACAAAAAAAAAAAGCGAAAGAGCTTAAAATAAAGGAGTCCTTAGGTAAAAAACCCAAGGACAAAAAAGCCTCAAAGGGCACTCAAATTAAAGAGCCCTCTGCCACTGCGCTTGGAAATAACAAGGCCTCAATTAAATCTAATTCTGAGGATGAGGCCACCATTGAGCAGATAATAAAGAAGAAGCGTTTGTCGGTCGAATTAGGCCAAACCTCTATATCTTCCTCGGCCCAACTTCCTTAGGCCATCGGGCTTATTGGAGAAAGTGAGCATGTGGGGTCTGCTGCTGAGGAAGTGATCGAGGTCTTGCCAATTCTAGCCCCACTTCTCGCCTCATATGGGGTTCTGACCGTTTTGCTATCGCTACCTGAAGAGTCATTGCCTGACATTGCAACTACCTTTCCTAAAGAAACTTCTTGGATGAGTGAGATTCATTCTGGTGAAACTGTGGGGATGCCATTACTTGAGTTCCTAGTGACCAATATGGCTAAGGTGGTAACTGTAGAACTTTAGGCTGATACTGCAAAGAAGCATTCTTCCGAGCCCCTAGAGCCTGAGATCCATGTAGAGATTGAGACCGATGGTCAAATCGTTATGGCATACGTTCCACTCATCACTGAGGTCGAGGAGGTAGAGGTTGATGTAGCGCCCAAGGAAGTTGAGGTAGAAGTAGAAGTGGTTGGCTCAGAGTCTCCAAGTGCTAAGGTCCAAGTTATCTCAAAGACTCATACGGACGAGGTAACGCAAGGGAAGATTTCTATCTCTGAGGTAGTTGTGTGGAACTTTCTTGAACTTCCAAATCATCCTCTTCATGTCCGTTAACATACATTATTTTTCATGTAGTTCCAAGAAATGATCAATCATCTTGTTAGCGCTATTAAGGAATTTGCTCTTAACTACGTGGAGAAAGAGAAGCTTCTAATTATTGAGGAGCACATTTCTCAACTTGGGCGTGATTTGGCTGATTTGAAGCAGAGATATGCCCTCCTCAGAGACAAGCACTTTAAGATTGAGAGTGAGTTTCATTCTTCAATCCGTCCTGACGACATTACGAAAATGTTGGAGCGCAACTATTGGGAAGGTTTCAACTTATGCAAACACATTGTACAAATGTTGGCTCCTAATATTCCTATTTCTGTGCTTCATCTGAAGAATGTCAGCGTTAGCCATAGTTCTGAGGTGTTGTACCTTCTCAAGGACAATGCGGATTCTTGCAAACCTGTGCCGGAAACTTCTAAGCATTGTCCTTCTTTGTAATCGATCGGACTTGTATATATGTAACCGTTTTTCCAATCTGTTGGGTTCCAACATAAGGGCCCATAAAACACGGTCCAAAAAAAGGGCCCGGTGAAAAGCTCAGAAATATATCCACAACTCAAGAGGCCCGGACGGCCCAAGAGGCCCAAAAGCCCAATTTAGTCCCTTAAGCTGGACTTGGCTAATAGGCCCGAGAAGATAGGCTAATGTCTCAAAGGCCAAAGTTGCGACAAAGGCCCGGGAGGCCCCAGGAGCTCGTGGACACCGCAAATAGCAGGCGACATCTAGGTACGAGGACCAGGAGAAAAAGCCCGAGAATCTCGGAAGTTCTTCAAGCTTCAGATTAGTCCGACAAGTCATGAAAAGACTCGAGGACCCTCCACAATGAACCAAAGATCCTCAGAAAGGCGGATAATACCCAAGAGCTGCCTTCTTCAATGAGTCCGCGAACCCATAAAGAGACAAGGCACGCCACTCAGAGACAAGGACTCTCTCATGCACGGCCGAGAATGCCAGCTAAGCAACTTCGCCTTTTTCTAAGGAACCTGCAACTACTACGAGACGCCGCCTCCACAGAACATGCCTGGTCAAATAGAGATTGACGCCTAGAGTCTACACCCCTGACATGCTCAGGCCCTACCAGCGGCGCCAGCAACGTGACCCCTGCACACGCCATCATTCCTGACATGGATAGCAGGCCAGGTCGGACGCCACCCTCACTCACTTGGCATAATCAACAGGACAGTGGGTAGCCTCTCGGCCACTCGCCTGCTGACACGTGCCATCTCCCTAGCGACGCAATCTCCCCTATAAATACCCAGTGGAGGCTCTTGCGTTAGGACCTTGTTTCCTTCCTCCTTCTAGTAGTACTAATAGAAAAAGAGGAAGAACTTAGAGGCTTCAAAACGAAAGAAAGCCCTTCAAAGAAGAGAGATTAAGTAAAGAAAAAGAGAAGGTATTCCCAAACCTTGTACTTTGTAAAGACTTCCACCCATAGTGAAGGATGTTTAAGGGCCTAGAGCTTCGTGATTTTTCTTCCTCATTTAAGGGGAAGCTTTCCACGTAAAATCCGATTTTAATCTCTCTCTCTACAACTCTCAATCCCAAACATTTGTGTTCCACGTGACCCCGAGTTCCGAAACGCAACACAATCAATGAAATGTACTTCTGAAAGTTGACTCTCTCTCTTTTTTCTGGTTAGACATTTTATATGTCCGACTCTAAGTGTTATTTAAGTTTATTCTAACTTATGAGCCATGCTTCTAACTTAAATTTTTTTAAAACCATGTTCGGCTAATGATACTACGTTGAATGTCTTTGCATGCATACTTCTTAGGAATCCCCTCAAGTTTTTAGTTCTTGGCCGCATATGAGCCACTTGATGACATGACCAAATTTTAACTAACGACTTCGTTTGGGTCGCTTAATTACATGACTGAGTTTTGTGGACTGACAAGTATAGTCCTTGGTACAGATGAATGAATTTCACCTGACTTAGGGGGTTGCCTAATGTAATGAAATACAAGCAAGCATAAAGATAAATAACATAAACTAAAATTTTTATTAATAAATTTCATATCAGTACAAGCACTTCATATAATGCAAACCTTACCTGGAAGTACATTTAATTACTAAAAATATTTTTTAAGGTGACATGCATTCTAAGTCTGAGATACTAATCTGCCATTCTAGGTTCGTAATTTGTATGGCCAATTCTTAAGAACAGCTAAGACTAGGAATTTTCATTCTTAATTAGGTGAGAGATTGTTCTGATCGATATTTTTTCCTGTGGTTTCAATACTTCGTAACACTAGATCTCCCACATTAAACTATTGTACCTTCATATTTTTTTTGTAGTACCTAGCAATTCTTTATTGATATGCCGTCGTCCGCAACCGTGTCTCGTCTCATACTTCTTAAAGTAGATTAAGATTTTTTCAAAGTTTTTGTAAGTTGTGACATGAATCAAAAGATTCATCAAAGACTAGGGAGCTCGATTTCTATTGAAATAACGGTCTTGATCTCGTAGTATAAACTGAAAGGAGTTTCACGGGTCGATTCTCTGGATGTCATTCTATATAACCAAAGGACGGATGAAAGGTCGTCCACCCAGTAGCTCTCAGCATTTTCAAGTTTTGTTTTTAAACTGTGCAGTATTGTACGGTTGATAATTTTCACTTGTCCGTTGCATTGCGGATGAGCGACGGAAGTATAAACCAACTTTATCTTTAAACTGGCACAATACTTTGTGAAGCATTTTTCAGTAAATTGAGTTCCATTATCAGTCACAATAATTTTGGGTATACCAAATTTAAAGATGATATTTTGTCGGACAAATTTGGTTGCATTTTGCTCGGTTATTTTAGCGAATGGGACGACTTCAATCCATTTTGTGAAGTAGTCAATTCCGACGATAATAAATTTTCTCTGCCCTAATGCCACTAGAAGTAGTCTAAGAATGTCAACCCCCCATTGTGCGAATGGCCATGGTGATTGTAGAGCTCAGAATTCTGTATATGGTTGATAGGTGAGGTTTCCATGCATTTGGCAGTTTTCAAATCTTCGGACGAAATCAATCGCGTCATATTTCATAGTGGACCAATAATATCCTTACCTCATGAGTTTGAAAGTAAGATTTTTGCCAGCATACTTTCTCGAGGACATATCTGGCCTGTTCTAGTGTAAGACATCGTAGGTATGGAATTGAGTACCATCGTTAGTATAAGTTTTCATCCATAATGGCATACCATCCCACTATTTTTCTCAGACGCATGGCTTCATTTGAATTTTCTAGTAATGTGTTATCGGATAGATATCTCACGTAGGGAGTCATCCAATTATCAGTACTAGTTACTTGTACGACTTCTTGTTGTGCGTCATTGATGCTAAGTACTTTAAGGATTTCACACAGTTCTCGTGTGTACTATTCTGGGTCTCCGGTTACAGCAGCTCTTACTAATTTGTCTGCTTTTACATTTTTTTCTCTTAGGATATGAATCATCTTCATATTATCAAATATAAAAATTAAGTTTTGAACTTTGGAGAGATATTAAAAAAGTAGTTGATTGATCATATCAAAATTTCTTCGAACCAGATTAATAACCAGTTCCGAGTCACTGTATATTATAAGATTCGTAGTCGAGCAATCTTTGGCTAGTTTTAACCCAACAAGTAGCACTTTATATGCGGCCACATTATTTTTCGCTGGAAATTTGAAGGTCATTGAATATTTTATTTTTGACCCATTAGGCATTTTTAGAACCACTCCGACTCCACAACTAACTTACATTGAATAGCCGTCCACGTGTAAAGTCCACATTAGAGTATTTTGGGGACTGTCGGTCCTAATAGAATCAAGGATTTCTAGAATTAGTGTCATCGTTTCAATAATAAAATTTGCGTGAGCCTGACATTTCAAAGACGGCCTCGGTCGGAATTCTAAGTCAAACTCTCCCAATTCAATCGCCTACTTGACCAATCGTCTTAACACATCTGACTTTTGCTGAATTCCTTTCAATGGTTGGTCTATCAGGATAATAATTTTATGCACCTGAAAATATGGTCGAAGTTTTCAAATGAAATATATGAGCGCCAGAGCTATCTTCTTAGCATGGGTATAACGAGTTTTCACATCGGTCAAATTTTTGCTGACGTAATATACAAGTTGTTGTCCGTCAGACATTTCTTAAATCAGGACCGAACTTAAGGTAGTTTTGCACATAGCCAAAAATAAGTATAACTCCTTATCCTATTGTGAAAAAGTAAATAGTGGCGAGTGAGAAAGATACTCCTTGAGTTCTCAAAAAATAACTTTGTATTCCGAAGTCCACTGAAAGCCGACAGCCTTTGTGCCTCTCAATACCTTAAAGAACGGTAAATACTTCCCAACTGATTTAGCCAATAAGTGGGAGAGTGCTACAAATCTTTCAATTAATTTCTAGACTTTTTTCACTATTCAAGGTGGATTCATATCTAAGATAGCTTTAATCTTTTCTGGATTAGCTTCTATTCCTCAATGCGAAACAATGAAGCCTAACAATTTTTTCGAGGTTACTCTAAAAGTACATTTAGTTGGATTAAACTTCATCTGGTGTGTCATCAGGATATCGATTGCCTCGTCCAGATCGCGAATATGGTCATTTTATAGTTTGCTCTTCACGAGCATATCATCCACGTATACTTTCATATTCTGTCCGATCTGTGCCTCGAATATTTTATTGACGTGGCGCTGATAAGTTACATCAATATTTTTTAGATCGAATGGTATAACTTCATAACAGTAAATCCCTTAGTCAATCATAAAAGTCGTATACTCCTCATCTTCTGAACTCATCCGAATTTAGTTGTAACCTGAATATATATCCATAAAATTGAGTAATCCGTGTCTAGACGTTGAGTCCACAAGCAAATCAATTCTTGGTAATAGGAAACTGTAATTTGAATATACTTTATTAATGTCGGTAAAATCAACGCATATTCTCCACTTCTCATTATTTTTCTTCACCATGACCACGTTTGATAACCAGTCCAGATGCTGAACTTCTTGGATGAATCCAGTATCTAGAAGTTTCTTCACTTCTTCCTGAATAGCAATTAACTTTTTGACCGAGTAATTCCTTCATTTTTGTCGGACAGGCTTATAATCAGGATTTAGGTCTAACTTGTGGACCATTACTTCGGTTAATATCCCTGGCATATTGCTAGGTGTCCAAGTAAAGACATTGGAATTTTATCTAAAGAAATTGATAAGTTGACTTCAAAACAGTTCGAATAAAGAACTCCTAATCTAAATGTACTTTTTAGAATCATTGGAATTCAGTGGAATTTGATTTGTTGATTCTCTAGATTTGGTTTGTAATAATGTGGTCTCATCATAGAAATTAAGATCTAGGATCGGTTGACTTATTAGCGTCTGAGTGATTTGGGATAAGTAACACGTTCGCCCGGTCATTTGATCGCTTAAGACCTCTCCAATACCAAATAGAGTCGGAAACATTATCTCCTGATGCGGAATAGAAGTCACTATCCCGAATGCTATTAAGTAGGGTCATTCGAGGATGGCATTGTAGACTGATGAAAGATCCACAACCAAGAAATAAAGTACCTCAGTGACTGCCTCGGATACATACGCAGCATGACTTCTAATTAGATTATCCCTTATACGAGTACAAGTTCATTATCCAATCCGTACAAAAGTCCTTCTGAGATCTTTAATTGACTTCGTTTTAATGCTAATTTAAAAATTGTATCCAAGTAAAATAAATTTTTTAAACTTCTATTATCAATAAATAATCATTTCAGTTAGTAGTCTATACTATCGTAAAAAATGAGCGTAATTATAACCAAGGGATCAGAATAAGATGATGTTATATAAGTCAAATCTTCATCACTAAAACTAATAATATCATTCCTATTATCTATCCTTGATTTTTTGTGGCTGATGGCCATTCTCAAGCTTTTCAGAACGTAATCCCGAGCAGGTCGCGTAGAAATCATACTTACAATGCCAGCCGCCACTCGGTTCCTTGGTTGCTTCGTCTTATCTCCGTCTACTCCTTCAGAAGTCTATCCAGGTTTTTGCGAAAATCAATTAAGATGTCCTTTCCGGATTAACTCTATAATTTTCTTCTGCAGCATCCTACAGTTCTTGGTACTGTGTTCTCCGCACCAATGATAATGACAATACTTTGACTGATCACCACTACCTGGGTTCTTTAATTTCTTCGGCCATTTAAAGAACTTTTCATCTCAAATTTACATCAGAATATTAGTGCCGGAGTCATTTAAGAGAATTAGATCTTGTTGCCTGAATCCTCTTCTTGGTGCCGACTTGAACTTTTGCTACTTTCTCAATTCTCGGGGACCCATATTGCCCCCTTTTTTTATTTTTTCCTTCCACTGTCTTTTGGTGGGGTTTGTCTTTCAGCCGTTTTGCTTTGTTGGCTTTCTCGACTGCTATATATGTTCGAACAATGACCTCAAACTCTTTGAAAGTCTATAGATTCTTGTGGGTCATGTGCCTTAAAAAGTCACCGGGTTTCAACGCAAATACAAAAGCACTAACCTTCACCTCTTCGATGAGCTTTGAAATGTTTTTTACCTTAGCTGTAAATCTAGCCAGGAACTTCTTTATACCTTCATTCGGCCCTTGCTTAACTCTGGCCAAATGCTATGGTAGTTTTTCTTCTCTCATACTGGAGGTGAATTGAGACAAAAAGTTATTAGCTAAATCTTGAAAAGTTCTAACAGAATTTGGCTGAATGCAACAGAATCATGCTCGGACAATGCCTTTTAAGGTTAGGGAGAAGTAGAGACACATTACTACCTCATCCAAACCTTGAAAGCTCAGGAGCATGTAGAAGTGATCTAAATGATCCATAGGATCATAATTTTTATCATATAGCTCCAGAGCAGGCATCTTAAATTTATGCGGAAGTGAACACGGATGGATCTCCATTATAAATGGAGACCTTCGCAAGTCAATGGCTTTTCCTGCAGCGTCTTCTCCAAAGACATGATTTCAAATTCTCTCGACTTTTTCCTCTATTTGGGGAGGAGCCGTCATCTTTTTTTCATTTAAAAAATTTCTCAACTCGGATGGTTTTTAAGCAAATTGTGAAAATGGACAGCTCACAGTCCTTGAAGGATGTTCACTATGAGAGGGTTGTCTGTGGAACGTGGGCTTCCTCTCTTCCCAAGAATACCAAGGGTTTCGTCTCTCAGGACTATCCTCTCAGACTCGAAAACTTAAATGACCTTTAAGTCACGATGGGACATTATCATTTGAGACTATTTTAGTTCCGTGGTCGTTCTAGTGGTCAATCTTCTTGGAAGGATGTTTTCTTCCCCTATTCTTCCTTTTGGACGTAGCGGTTTGAGAGGCCGAAAATGGGACCCCTTTTGGCTGTTCGTCTAATCGTGTATAAATTGTCTGGATAACTTTGAAAATGTTGTCCATTTTCATCTCAAGTGCCCGTACACAAAGGTCTAGACGGTCGTCCATTCGATTGACAATAGAAGGACTATTACCACATGAAGTGGCCTTCTTGATTGGGGCACTGACTTATTATCTAGTGTTCACCATGTTTATATAGGGATTGTGGTTTTCGGATTGTTAGTTACATATTCTCACAGACGGCGCCAATATTGTGTCCAAGGATTTGATTGTTGTACGTATGGACAAATTTGTCCGTCGGGTATTTGAAGTCTTCAGTCTCTGTAAGCCTTTAATCAAATCATGTGCAATTACAAACAACAGTCAAAAGATTGATGGAACTCACTCCCCAATATATCTTTCGATACTCAAGTTAATATTTCTCTTAAATATTAATAAAGAGATAGGATGTAAAAATGATGTATAAAGTTTGAGAAATTGCACTCTTTAAGTGGTTTCTTGATTTTAGAAAGAGAGTACGTTCGTGGTGTCTTTAAGTATTTTAGTATGAAAGAATTCAAGTTCAGTCAAGTTGTCCATTTTAAATGGAGAGGACTGATATTTATAGAATGTGGGTGGCGATTATCCGTTAAAAAAACTAATGAAAGATTAACCGCTATCTTTATCACGACAGTAGTTGCAACTAATGTTCGATGTCGTTAGTTGGGTTGCCTTAGGCCGTTTAACTAACTTCGGCCACATCTATTAAAATGGGCCGCATAAGTGCTATGGGCCATTAAGCCTGGTCTTTCGGCCTGAAGCTATGTTAGACTTTCTTTGGGTCATCCGGTATGATACCCATCAAAATGAAAAAAAGATCAAGATGCAAATAAAAGTTATTATGTAATTGAATAAAAAATTATGCATTGATTAAGAATATTAATTCAAATTTTGCATATATCTAT
>JAODPA010066556.1:0-10877 GCA_025585075.1 Nepenthes mirabilis
TATTAAATTTACACTTATACTTTTACATATTAATAATTTCTATATCCTTATTCCTACATGTTTTCTAATTGTATCTGTTGCGTCCTCAAATCCTGTCGCTGTACGGACGGAGATCCACAAATATCCTCGGATCTTTTAAGTGTACTTGGACAAAATCCGTGTAACACGAAGAGTATGGGTATCCTCTTAGATTAGAGAATGTAATTTTGAGAGATAGAGAGAGTGAGAAAGGGAACAATAATACACAGTATTTTATGTGAAAAATCATCTCTTAAATGAGAAAAAAAATCATGGGACTCTGGGTCCGAGAATAATTTCACTATCCTTGTGTTTGGTTACAAAGGAATCAAGTTACAAAGGAGAGTGGTTGAGAACTAAAAGTAGAATGGCGTCTAGCTTTTCTTTCTTCTTCTACTCTATCTTTGTGCGTCTTGTTGCTCGCATCCTCTTCCTTTGGAGTTTGGTTTGCGTATATATATTTGATGGATTTTACCTACCCAGCAAGGGGCATGCGTGTGTGGGAGTGCCTGCCACCAACCTTGTAAAGCCCATTATTCTGTCCTGCAAAGTTCACAAACTCTGAAAGTCAATTGTCCTTTTTGGGCGCACGTACTCTGTAAAAGCTACCACCTTCTCTAAGATGTCACCTTCATCCCTTCTTGCAGTCTGATAGAGTCATCCACCAACTCCTGACATACAGATTTTACAGGCGTAGCAGAGTCTGTAAATCATTTTTAGAGTTCTCGAGCCTTAATGGACTTCATATCCACTATGCCACTTAGGCCTACCTGGCCTTCTGGACCTTATGGGCCTCTTGGGCCTCCTGGTTCTCTATACCACAAGGCCCCAACTCACGAAAAAGGGTCCTTCAAATAGGCCTTGGGTTTCAGTACGCATCACTAGCCCCTCATATCAAAGGGTTTAAGAACTTTAACCTTTTGGCATATCCATTGGCTGCAAAAATATCTCGAGTGCCTTTGCTCCGTGTCTGCTGTTCAGTAGTTGCCTGATGCTGGTATACATTCCTTTCCCTCACAAATGTTCGAGGAATTTGTTAAGACCAATAGTTCAGGGATATTTTTGATATCAGTAACCTGACCAAAATGTTCGAGGACCTTTTAAGGTCAATGGTCTCACCAAAATGTTTGAGGAATTATTGAGTTCTAGATACTGGTAGGCACCACTAATTGGTAGTCATTTCCATATGTGTCCGAGACCAAGAATGTCCTTGGGCATTATTGGGACCAGTAGCTTGATCAAAGTGCGTCCGAGGACTTCCTTTGAGTCCGAGACCCTAGCTTGCGCCGCCAACTGAATCATTAAATACGCAATAAATGCGATTGAAGCCGCTTTGAAAATATAAGGGCCATCATTGCCGTCTACAACATACGGGAGGCTAACGCGTGGCCAAGTTATTATGAGGCGCGCCTTTTGAACTTTTCAGTAGTTTCAAAAGCTTTCTACACCTTCATTTTTCCTTCTGCAACCATAAGGCATTCTTTCAAACTCTTGTGGCTTTCTTCTCCAAACTTTCGTCTCCCATTTCTTTGTGCTCTTTCTTCTTTCTCTTAGTTCTCAGAACTTTTCTCCATGGCTTCTGGTGTGAAGGATATTGCTTATTCTCTTTCTCTTGAAGATCTTGAGGCCATTCGAGCGAGGTATAAGATTTTGAGCTTATTGGCCATGGTTGTTCATAATGTGCACAAAAGAGCGTGCTCACCTCTAGATGGCTTCATCATTGTTTACGAAATCCATCTTAAAGGTGATCTTCGATACCCTATGGCCCTGGACTTCTATGAGATGATGAGGGACCTCAAGATCCCTATGACTAGGCTCCAGCCTAATGCTGTTAGGTATCTGATCTCTCTCTGCATCTTCGCCCATTGCCATAAGAAAATCTTTGATACTGTGGTGCTGAAGGTCATCTTGAGAATTGTTTATGGACAGGACTGGATTATCATCTCTCCTCGCTCTAAATTCGCCATTATAAGTGGGGGGAATCCTGATTCCACCAAACGATAAAAAGATAAGTTCTTTTTTCTTGGCGTCCACCCCCACTGGGTCATCTTTAATGTGTGGAGGAATGTGGAGTCAAAGCTGTGCAAGGACCCCACTACTGATGAAAGGGCAGCGGCAAAAGATTTCACAAACTTACTGCTATCCAACCTAAACTCCTTCAATGAGAACAAGAAGAACAGATGGTTGAGGTCCGAGTTCCTACAAAAGCCAAGTGGGAACCTCATGTTGCTCCTTTGGCAGAGAAGAAGAAGCTGAAGAAAAAGCAAAAAGCTCTGAGTATTGAGGAGCCGTCCGAGTGAACAAAGAAGAGTCATCGGACTAAAACTTCTAAGCGTCTGATGGAAATTATGGATTACTCCTCGTTCGATGACAATGAAGTTGTAATCGAGCAGCTTGTGAGGAGACAGAGGTCGCCTTAGGCGATGCCAGTCTGATGAGCTGAAGGTGTCAGACCTTCAGTCACTGTTGAGCCTTCCGAGCGGCCCTCTGAGTCCGTGGGCCACTTTGTGGAGCCACCTGTTGCCCTTCCTCTTCTTAATGAGCTCATGCCTGACATTCCTTCTATTTTCATTGGAGAGGCCTCAGATTGGATGGGTAATCTATCTGAGGACATTGCTGAGGGACAGGCACAGGGGAGACTGAGGCGACTCAGGCCGATGAAGCAGCGATAATGACCATGATGACAACTGTTGAGAATGTTGAGGCCGAGAAAAGCCAGGCCATGGAGTTACCCACTGCTAGGACTGCTGAGCTCCCCTGCCTTACAATTCAAATTTACAATCCAATAGGGACTCTGCCTAAGGCACATGAGGAGGTTCTGGTCGAGGATGTCGCAGGGATTTCACACACTACTGAAGCGGAGACTGGGGCCAAGGATTACTTTGAAATGACTGAGCCCCTAGTCTTAGATTTTGGTGAAGTTTCCCCAGTGTCCAAGGCCAGGGTTGGGGCTTTTGTGGCCGAGGAGGCGGCTGCTATGGAGCCGACGAAGTCCGAAGCCCTTAGAGAGGAGAGTTCAGCTAGGAGTTTTCTCATCTCTAAGGCACTTCTCTACCCTTCTTTAGGCTCTGATTCTCTTTCGTCCATGCCTTAATGACCTGTTTTCCGTTTATAGTTTCATGAACTAGTTAACAGTCTTGGCCTAACCATTAGCAAGGCTGCCCAGACTCGTGCTAAGCTGGAGGCCTTCAAGACCTCAGGGGGGCGCATCCAACGTCTTGAACTTGAGCTTGCTGAGACCAAGAACAGAATTTCTTCTTTTGAGGACTCGTTGAAGGATCAGGAGGAGCTAAATGTCTCCCTTCAAGGCAGGAACCTCCAGCTAGAGGAGGAGCTCAGGACCTCACTGAAGCCCGAGGACATCGGACCGGCTTTGAAGCGCAAGCATTAGGACACCATCAAGATGTGTCGTCGGGTCATGAAGATTTTGGTCCCGAGGTTTCCGACTACTCTGTTTGATCCGAGGAATGCCAGTGCTCAACGTAGGGCTGACTTGGTTGGTCTACCAAGAAGAGGTGGAACCTTCGATCAATCTCAAACAGGACCTTCTAGTCAGCCTAAATCCAGTTCGGTGTACCAGCGCGGACGCTGGGCTCCCAAGGGGGGTTGACTGTAATGTCCCACATCGGATGGAGAGCGGAATGAAGCGTGCCTTATAAGGACGTGAATACCTCTCCCTTGTGGATACATTTTGGGGGCGGTGGAGGCTGTCTGCTAGGAATAAAACCATGCGCATGTATAGTAAAGCGGATAATATTCACAAGTGGGTGCTCAGGGATGTTACAGAGTTACAAATGGGCAGCAGGACCTTCAGAGCAGCCAGGAACTTTTGAGTAATTTTGTACTCCTTTTTTTATTATATTGCTATACACAATATGTATATATAAATAAAATTTATTTTTCTTGCGCAATCCTTCCTTTTACTTTACTCAGACTTCTTACGTATTAAGTTTTCTTAGACAAGCCATAAAAAAACCTTTATCTTTTATAAGTTAAGTGTTTAAACCTTTTGACCATTATTGACTGAAGATGCTACCTCTAGGATCTTTGCATTCTTGCCGTTTTAAGCCTCCTAAGTTTTTAAATTCAACATCTTGTTGATTGCTTGGCATTGTTGCCAAGTTTTTGAGTTCGACCTCAAATGGGTTGCTCAGATTTTACCGAGTTTTTGAGTTTGACTTCTTATGAGCCGTTCGGACTTTGTTGAGGTTTTTAGTACGACTTCTTATAAGCCGCTCAGACCTTGCTGAGCTTTAGAGTATGACTTCTTATGAGCGGCTTGGACTTTGCCGAGTTTTAGAGTAGACATTCTATGAGCCGCTCGGACATTGCCGAATTTTAGAACAAGTGAAAGGGATCTTTTCACTTGACTTAGAGATAGGCTAGGTCTTGTAGATTTAGGAAATGATATGCAAACATTCAATTAAGTGCAAAACAGTGAATAAGAAAAAGAAATTTTATTATATTAATAAAACATGTTACAAGTACATCAAATGATACATTTTGTCTTACTTGACCTTCTATATATTTATTGATAGTATTTTTTGAGGTGAGAGGTATTCCATATCTGAGAGACTAGTCTACCTTCTTGGGTGCACAACAGGTAGGCCCCATTTCGAAGGATGGGTGAGACCAAGAATAGCTCTTTCCAGTTTGGAGGAAGCTTATTCTGCCTTGTATTTTTACCAGTGGCCTCTATACTCCTCAGTACTAAGTCCTCCACTTTTAACTGTCGTGCCTTCACTTTCTTATTATAGTATCTTACTACTCTCTATTGGTATGCTGCTGTTCGTAACCTTGCTAGGTCTCGTGCTTCCTTGAGCATGTCGAGATTTTTTCGAAGCTTATGAGCATTGTCGCTCGGATTGAAGCTCTCGACCCAAAGACTAGGGAGTCCAACTTCCACCAAAATGATTGCTTCAACCCCGTAACACAGGATAAAAGGTGTCTCTCGTGTAAGCTCCCTTGATATAGTCCTGTACGACTATAAGACTAACGGCAGTTCATGCACCCATGAGCCCCTAGAATGTTCTAACTTGATCTTTAGTCCATGTAAAATGATACTATTTGTAACTTTCTTTTGGTCGTTGCTCTGCGGATACATGAATGACGTGTGGACCAACCTTATTCTGAGGTTCGTATAGTACTTGTTGAACTGTTTCTTAGTAAATTGGGTCCCATTATTAGTCACGATATACTCAAAAATTTTAAACCTGCAGATAATGTTCTACCAGATGAATTTTGTTATATTCTGCTTTGTTATTCGTGCCAATGACGTTGTCTTGACCCTCTTCGTGAAGTAGTCAACCCAACGATCAGGAATTTTCTTTGTCCAGCCGCTGTTGGTAGAGGTCCGAGTATATCAAACCCCCATTGAGTAAAGGGCTAAGGTGATTGCAGAGCTCGAAACTTTGTGTGTGGTTGGTGGGTGAGATACCCATGGACTTTACAGTTTTCACATTTTCACATGAAATTCATGGTATCATACTTTATGGTCAACTAATAGTATCCCTGCCTCATGAGCTTGAAAGCGATGCTTTTGTCCCCAATGTGGGATCCACATATTCCAAGGTGCACTTCTTGGAGGACACAATCAGCCTCGTCAGGAGTGAGGTGTTGTAGATAGGGGCAGAGAACTCACGTCGGTATAATTGGCCGTCCATGATAGTATACCAACCCGCTGTTTTCTTTGCCTTCTTGGCTTTGTCCACGTCTTCAAGCAATGTCCCGTTGGATAAGTACCTTAAATGGGGAGTCATCCAATTGCTGGCACTCAAGACCTGCGTCACCTCTAGCTCAGGATCTTCTATGCTTGGTTTCTCAAGACTTCACGCATCCCTCAGGCATATTGCTCTGAGCCTCCTAATACTGCTGACCTTGCCAGCAAGTTGGCCTTCCCGTGCTCTTCTCTAGGGATGTGGACTATTTCCACCTTCTCAAAGTCTGAAGTCAAACTTTGGACCATTGCTAGGTACTTGAAGAGCTGTGGGCTATTAACCTCGAAATGTCCGTGGATTTGGTTGATGAATAACTCAAAATCATTGTAGACAACCAAGTTTTAGGCCAAACATTCCTTAACTAACTGGAGTCCTGCTAGCAATTCTTTGTACTTCGCAGCGTTGTTAGCTGCTGGAAACCCAATGATCATTGAATATTTTATCTCCGATCCATCAGGTGTTCTCAGCACAACGCTAGTGCCACAACCATCCTTCATTGAAGAGCCGCCCACATGCAAAGTCCATGTTGGTACGTTGCAAGGCTCGTCTGTGTCATGAAGGTCTAAGGCGGATAGAGTTGGGGTCGCTGTCTCGACGATAAAATCCGCTAAAGCCTGGCCTTTTAAGGCGGTCTCGAGCAAAATTTTATGTCAAACTCTCCCAACTCAATCGCCCACTTGACCAGTCATCCTAACATCTCAGACTTCTACAAGATCGCTCTTAAGGTCTAATTGGTCAGGACTATCACTTTATGTGCTTGGAAGTAATGTTTCAGCTTCCGAGGGGAATACACAAGTGCCAAAGCTTTCTTTTCTGCATAGGGGTACCTGGTCTCTGTATCAACTAGAGTTTTGTTGATGTAATATACAGGCTGCTGCCTGTCATACTACTGTCGTATCAATACCGAGCTCGAGGCCATGTGGGACACAACGAGATATAAGTATAGCTCTTCGCCTGGCCGTAAAAAAGTTAAGAAATGAGGGTTCAAAAGATATTCTTTGAGTCCTCGGAAGGCCTCCTTGTAATTATTGGTCCACTAGAAGTTGTTAGTCATGGTCCTTTTAGGGCTTTGAAGAATGGCAAATACTTTTCGACCAATTTGGCCAATAAATGAGAGAGAACTACTATTCTACGAGTCAATTTTAGGACCTCATTCACAGTCCGAGGGGATTTTATGTCAAGAATGGCCTCTATTTTCTCCGGATTTGCCTCAATCCCTTGACGTGAAACAATGTAGCCCAAGAACTTTCCAGACATCACTCCAAATGTATATCTTAGATGTGGTGGTCTATTATTCTACTTTTGATGAGCATGTCGTCCGCGTAGACCTCCATATTCCTTCCTATCTGATCCTTGAACATTTTATTCACGAGCCATTTATAAGTCGCATCAGCATTCTTGAGGTCGAAGGGTATGACTCTGTAGCAGTATGTCTCCTGATCAGTCATGAATGATGTGTACTCCTCATCTTCCGGGCTCATCTTTATTTGATTGTAACCCGAGTACGCATCCATAAAATTTAAAAGTTTGTGACTGGATGTTGAGTCTACAAGTAGGTTGATTTTGGGTAGTGGGAAGCTGTCTTTCAATCATGCCTTGTTGACGTATGTAAAATCAACATACATCCTCCATTTTCCGTTACTCTTCTTGACCATGACCATATTTGACAACAAATCTTGATATTGTACTTTTTGGATGAATCTAGCGTCAAGAAGCTTCTTCACCTCTTTACGAATGGCCACCAGTTTCTCAGCCGAATAATTTTTACGCGTATGCCGAATGAGTCTGTGATTGGGGTCCAGGCCCAGTTTATAAACCATCACGTCGGTTGGGATCCCTGAAATGTCACTTGGTACCCAAGCAAAAACGTCCAAATTTTTTCGAAGGAAACTGATAAGCCGGTCTTGAAAGGACTGAGGCAAAGATCTTCCTATCTGGATGTACTTTTCAGGATCGTTGGGATCCAATGAGACTCGGTCTGTTATCTCTTTAGATTAGACTCGTTGCTAGGTTGCTTCATCTCATAGATCAAGATCTTCCATAGGTTGGGAAGGAAGTGTTTGCATGACTTGGCACAGAAAGCACGTCCGTTCAGCAACTTGGTCTTCAAGGACCTCCCTAATTTTAAATCGCATTGGAAATTTTATCTTGGGATATGGGATGGAAGTGACAGCATCGAAGGTAGTCAGACAAGGACATCTGAGGATGGCATTGTAGACCGATAAAAAATCTACTATTAAAAAGGTGAGAACCTTAGATGCAATCCTCGGGTATGTTCTTAGTGTAACTTCTAGTTGATGACACTATGTACTGGCACTGGCCATTATCCAGTCCGTAGAGTAGTCATTCGGTTGCTTTTATTTAACTTTTCTTAAATCCTAATTTAAAATAAGTATCAAGATAAAGTAAATTCTATGAGCTTCCATTATCAATAAATATTCGTTTCATCTGGTAGTCAATGACTCTATCAGAAATGAGTGCAGTTACAATCAAGAGGTCAAAATGTGAAAAAGTTACATGATCATATCTTCGTTACTAAAATTAATGACTTCATACCTAATTCCTACCCTTGCCTTCTTGGCTGCAAAATTTTTCCTTGCGTCTTCTCGGGTTGGACGAGTTAATATCATATTCACGGCTTCCACGGCCACTCTGTTCCTTGACGGATCAGCCTCACTATCTCCTACTATTTCGAAAGTCAGTCTGGGTCTTTGTAGGAAGCAGTTAAGGTGACATCTCTTGATGAGCTCCTCGATTTTTTTCTACAATGTCCAACAGTCCTCCATACTATGACTTTCACAGCGATAGTAATGGCAGTACTTTGATTGGTCACCACCATCTGAATTCTTCAATGCTTTAGGCCACTTTAAAAATTTTTTATGCCAAATTTACATCAATTTGTTGGTACAAGTGTCGTTTAGGGGAGTTAGGTTTACAGGCCTGAGCTCCCTCCAAACGAATTGCTCAGAGCTATGCTGCTTCTTTGGTCCTTGGGGACCTTGATGGTTCCCACCTTTTCTCTTTCCTTCCACTGCTCTTGGATGGAAGGGTCTCGTCCCTTTTGTGGCTTCTTGGCATCATTGGCTTCTTCGATCGTTATATCCGCTCGTGCCACGGCCTCGGCCTCTGCAAAAGTTTGGAGTCTTTTTTGGATGAGGTGCTTGAAAAAAGGTCCTTCTTCCAACGCAGATAAGAAGGCGTTCAGTTTTACCCCATCCGTCAGCTTTGGGATCTGGTTGTTCTCTACAATGAACCGGGCCAAAAATCCCCTCAAACTCTCCTTAGCTCCTTGCTTCACGCGAATAATGTGTTAGGGCTACTTCTCAATCTTCCTACTAGAAGCAAATTGCAATAGAAAATTCCTACCAGCTCGCCGAATGATCAAATGGAATTTGCTTGTGGTCCGTAAAATTATATCCTCGCATCTCCCTTAAGTGTCAATGGAAAGTATTGACACATTGTCATCTCATCCAGGCCTTGGAGACTTAGATGCTCACGAAAGTGATTGAGATAATTTATTGGATCGGCACTTCTATCATACACATCGAATTGGCATATTAAACTTTAAGGGGAATGGCCTCGTCCTAATCTCCATTGTAAATGGAGATTGGTGTAGGTCAGCTCCTCCTCCATTGTTTTCACTAAAAACTTGTTGTCAGACCTTCTCGAGCTTCTCCTCCACTTTTAGTGGAGCCGTCATCTTCTTATCATTGAGTTAGTTCCTCAACTCGTAAGGGCCTTGGGAAGCTTGTAACTCGGGAAGGCTCCTACCCCTTAAAGCGACTTCGTCGTGAGGAGTTGCCTCCTGAATGGCATACTCTTGATTGTCACGTACACATCGAGGGTTTTGCCTCTCCGGGCTTTCCTCCTAGATCCGAGGGCCCAAGCGACCTTCAAGTTGTTGTAGGACTTTACTGTTTGAGCAACTTGTATCCTCGAGTCCTTGTGCTTACTGGCTTGCTTCGTGGGGTTCTTCTTCCCCTTACCCTTTCTCTGGAATGTTACGATCTGAAAGACCTTAAATGGCGCTCCCTTTAGCTGCTTATCGATTTTCGAGCAAAGGTTCTGGATGACTTTGGACAAGTTGTCCATTCTCATTGCCAATGCCCATACGTACGGATCAGGATGGATCAGGATGATCATCTATCCTGATACACGCAGTAAGGCCATTGCCATATGAAGCAGCTTTTCTGACTGGGGTACTAGCTCGTGTTCTTATGTTCACTATTTTTTAATTTTTTTAAAAATGTGTAAACCTGATTTTTAGTCGGTTTTCACAGACGGCGCTAATATTGCATACTCAGATCTTGGTTGCTGTACAGACGGAGATCCATAGATGTCCTTGGATCTTTTAAGCGTACTCGAATAGAATCCGTGCAACACAAAGAGTATGGATATCCTCTTAGATTAGAGGATGTAATTTTGAGAGATAGAGAGAGTGAGAAAGAGAGTAATAACACATAATATTTTACGTGAAAAATCCTCTCTTGAATGAGAGGAAAAAATCACATGGCTCTGGGTCCGAGAATGATTTCACTATCATTTTCTTTAGTTACAAAGGAATAAAGTTACCGAGGAAGTGAGTGAGAACCGGAAGTAGAACGGCGTCTAGCTTTTCTCTCTTCTTCTGCTCTCTCTTTGTATGTACTATTGACAACATCCTCTTCATTTGAAGTTTTGTTTGTGCATATATACTTGACAGTTTCCACCTATCTAGCAAAGGGCTTGCATGCATGGGAGTGCCTTCCACCAATCTTGCAAAGGCCATTGTGCCGTCCTGCAAAGCTCACAAACTCTGAAAGTCAATTGCTCTTTTTGGGCACACGTGCTTTGTAAAAGCTGCCACCTTCTCTGAGATATCGCCTTCATCCCTTCTTACAGTCTGACAGAGACAGCAACCAGCTCCTGACACGCCGATTTTGTAGGTATAGTAGAGTTCGCAAACCGTTTTCAAAATCCTCGAGCCTTAATGGACCTCATGTCCACCATGCCACTTGAGTCGACTTAGCCTTTTAGATCTCTTGGGCCTTTTGGGCCTCCTGAGCCTCTATGACATAAGGCCCCGACTCACGAAAATAGGTCCTTCAAATGAGCCTTAGATATCAGTACTCATCGGTATGAAAATAGAAATTATATAAATTA
>JAODPA010066557.1:0-10876 GCA_025585075.1 Nepenthes mirabilis
GTGTGTGTGTGTGTGTGTGATATCTAACAGGAAACCAACTCAAGAAAAAACAACAAAAGCCCTCAATAAAATAAACAGATTTATTTTGTTATTCACAATTTTCACAATTCACAAGTAACAGGCATAGTGAATTAGTAGTTTAGTTTGAAAGAAAAGAAGCACGCTGTTAGACCGTGGAGGACAGCAGCATCTTGTGGAGCAAATTAATTTCCTGGTGAGCAAATTAAAAGAGCATCTCGTGGAGGACAGCAGCATGCTGAAAATGAGAATGCTCATGGAGGACAACAGCTTCTCTTCCCTGCTTTTGAAACATATAACAAGCTACCGCTACTCTGGCTACTTATTCTGGACGTTATCCTCCATGGGCTTGCACCTCATCCTCCTCCGGCTGCTAAGCACCTCCAATTGGCAATGGCAGCTTATTCTGCACCAGAATAAAATATCTGCATTATTAACCACCAAGAAAATAGTTTTTTAACTAAAGAAAACTTGATGTTGGTCATTGCAGATTGCCTTTCTGTTGCAGATTGCCTTTCTGTTTCAGATTTTTTGTGTCACGAGGATCCATAATACTAAAATCATAATTCATGCATCAGGCAATTATTTGTGCATCTAAATGATGATCTTTGATAAGCTTAACATAATTGATCTTTCATTTATTTTCTTGTTGGCAACATCAGTATGGTAGTTTAAAGTTTAAGTGCAGATAGTTTAAGTGTTGGCACTGCTAGTATCAATTTGTAAGTAGATTGGAGTTAGCAAAATTGATATGGGAGAGCAATCTATTGCTTCATTTACCCAAAGAAAGAAGATCCGACAGCTAGGTTGTCTAATGGAGATGAATTGGGTTTCCATACATACACACCCTCCCCCATTTCCATTCCCATTCCCATTCTGCTCTCATTCTTGAAATTCGAATTACAGAAGCTGGGAGTGAAATAAAGGAACTTGAATTTCGAACTCCTTCCTCTGCCAATACAAAACAAGAAATGACTGCCTCTTCGTAAGAAGAAGAAGCTCAAGCCGCAGACAAAATGCAGCTTATTCTATTTATAAAATGCAGCTCCCAATTCTGTCTTCTCAACCCCTCTATCTCTCCCTCTACGTCTATCTCTCCCTCTCTATTTCTGTCTTCTCAACCACAAAACAAAACTAAATATTTTTACAACCTAATATACTAAAACGTTAAGCCACAAAACAAAACTACCAAAATTGAAATTTTGAGAAGAATATCTCGACAGAATAGGAAGAGAGAGAAGTGGGAGAACCAAAACCCTCACGGAACCATGGCTCTGTCTTCATGGAGCCCAAAAATGTTGGTCGTTCTTTCAGAGAGCCGTGGCTCTGATTTTCGGGTTCCCAAATTTGTAACCCAAAATTTTCACCGGTTTCTCCACCAAGTCAAGGCATGCAACCACAGATTCAACAAAAATGAATGAAGAATTTATTTTGCGAGTTAGGAATTTTTTTTCTTACCTCGATTTCGTGGCTCTCTTCCAACGATAGCGATGGCTATGCTTCGCTGCGGCTCGCGTTTTTCATCTTCGGTTCGCGTTCTTCCTCTGCTTGTAGTTAGGGTTTTGGCTCACAAGGTTGCAGACGGAAAACGGAGATGAAGGGAGACGAAGAAGGCGACAATGCACTCTCTCTCTCTCTCTCTTTCGTCGATCTGCTCTATCTCTCTCTTTCTTCGTTCTTCGTTCGGCGCTCTCTCTCTTCGTTCTTTGTCTGTCTACGGCACATGGAAACCACTATGGTTAGGATTTCCCTTGATTTGGGAGGAAGTTATATCAGCAGTTAGATTTAAAATAAATCTCACGGCTGAGATTTTACATTTTTAAATTTTAAAAAATAATAATAATAAAATTATACGCGTGCAAACAACTTCGCATGTACATAGTTCTCATTTTAAAAAAAATGTTTATGTGATGGGGTCCGTTGGATGTGATCCAACGGCCCCCATCCTACGGCACATAGCTTACGCCTCAAGGATGTGGCGCAGGGCCCTTCGTTTTAAAAAAAAAAAAAATTTAGAAATAGGATCATAGGCAGGAATATTAGTAGTGCTTGATACATATCAGAAATCTGAATTAATATATGAATTAGAAAACCACCTCGTCACACCTGAATGTTCAAACAATAACGGATCCGATCTTTATAATTTCGAATCTAAATCCAACGTACTAGAACAAAATAAATTATAGGTTAGAGAAATACAAAAATTGTTTCCCGATATATCCTTCGATATTCAAATTAGTAATTTTTTTACTCGAATATGAAAGATATGAGAAAATATATGTAAAAATTTAAAAATAATGGGGATAAGTGTATATATTGAGGGTATTATCTTTAATACACTCATCTGGTGTAGTGTCTTTTCAGTTTATACACTTGTCTAGTTGAATGTCTCTTGGATTTGTGCACTCATCTAGTTGAATTTTTTTTTATTTTCGTCGTCTGCATCATTCTCTTCCAGCACCTTTCCTTCGAAAAAGAGGGTTTATTTATAAAAAAAAAAAAAATAGGCGTCGTTTGATTGGAGAGCGCTTAGAATCATTGTGTGGGTATGATGCCGCTTCAATTAAGTGGTGAGGGGCATTACTCACATATATAACGGCTACCTTAATTCACTGGTAAGACTGTCTGATTATCACCTATTTGATCGATTCAGTTGTCCTTTATATTCAGCTATTAAATAGTTTATTATAATCCTTTAATATCTAACTGTTTAAATTATATCCCTTGATTCATATGTTTGTGCACCATTCACCTATTTGGTTCTAAGACATCTTCTTATTGGGCCGTCAATATTTGAGCATTTTATCTACCTGTGTACTGGGATTGCCCATTATTGGCCATACCCATTAGTGTTAATATGGAAAATAATTACTTACTGTGATAATCTACTCTCAATATGGTAAATATTTAATTTTAAATTAGTAATTAGCACTTTTCACGTATGCTGAATTTCCTAAGAATGACACATTTTTTGTTCGTTACATTTTGGATACTTCATAAATATCCGATTGTACAATTGACTAAGGTAATTTAATACATGGACTTGTCTTCATATGCAATTATTCAACAAACCAAACACCCAGTACCACGGGTGACCCAAATGATTGAAGCAAGAACCAACCGACATCTCCTCCCGCATAACCGGCATGCAAGAAGAATAGGCAAGTCGTGTGTTGTATGGTGAATTCAAATTTTTATACTCCCCATAAACCTAATAATGTGGATTAGAAATTAAATATATAAATAGTAAAGATTAAATAATTATGTAAATTATTTAATATNTATATATATGTAATTATACAAACCATAATAAGGGTAAAAGCGTCATTCTGATAAATTCTCATCTTATTCCTCATACAATTTTACAAGCTAAACATTAAAATATAAATTTCCAACTATTTCTATTCCAACAACCAAATATAGGAATAACAATTTTCAACTCTATTCCCATCCAATTCTATTCTATGGGAATAATTATTTCATTTTTACCTTATTCCATTCCAACAACCAAATGTGTCGTTAGATTTGGAAGTTAAACGCATTAACAAGAGGTGTGAACAGTGGGTATATAAATGTAGTCTAGGTTTGGGCCTGCATTTAAACATGGACTCTGAACCAAGCTAATGGACATATCTGATCCGTTAAGCTCTCGTCGTCTTTCCCAAATAGAAACCCTAGAGCGCCTAAACAAGATTCACTCTAAAACCTCCAATATCGTACTAGCCGCACTAGAGACAGAAGAATGATAGGAAAAAGGAAGAGAACGAAGAAAGGAGAAGGAGATGGAGATGGAGATGGAGGAGAAGAACCAAATCCCAGCCCCTCATCCACTACCACAAGCGATAAAAAGAAACATTTTCTTCCATCCATGATAAAGAACAAAGAGAAGAGGTCTGAGCTTCATGCGAAGCTCAAGCGCCAGAAAAAGCTCGAAAAGCGTAAGATGCTCAAGGCTCGGGATGCATCCGAGAAGAAAGCTCTCGAGCTTGGTGAGGAGGTCTCTTTCTCTCTCTCCGATCCCTCAACATTCTCTTTTAATTTGCCATTATCTTCGTTTGCAAATGCGGATTGGTCTGTAATTGTTAGATATTTATTTCGTACATTCAATGAGTTGAATAGTTTCTCTTTGCGCGCGCTCTCTCTCTCTCTTGTAGCCGCCGCCGAAGAAAGTTCCTCGCACTATTGAAAACACCAGGGAGTTCGACGAGACTGTTTGCAAGCTTGATGATGAAGAGGTTTCCGGCTTTTCTCATTGCTATATAATTTATTTGTGGTTTTCACCTAACCCGAGTATTGATAATTGGTTTTCATTTCTGCAGTTATTTGCTGAAATTGAAGCTGATGAATTCAGTTCAATTCTCAAGCGTGAGCGAGTTCCCAAAGTATTGATTACCACATCTCGTTTTCATTCCACTGTATGTTATCATTTCTTTCATCATTTATTTATGTTGTAATTTGTCTCTGTACCTTGAATGTAAAGTGATTACTTTATAATATGCTCATTCAATAATAAATTAAGGTGGATTCTTCATCGTCTATAAATGATCATTTGATCGACCCACTCTGTTACGATTTTTTTTAAATCAAGGTAGATACTTCAAGTCAACCTTTAGATAATTTGATGAAGATTGTGTTTTGATTGGCTTTAAAAAAATGTTATTACATTTTACATTATAAGAGATCTCAATATCAGACTTTTGTGATCGATAACTTTGAGTGCATTAATCTATTTAGCTTGTGTGGCAATGATGATACTTGACATCACACTCCTTCAACGAATAGAGAGTAATTGTTTTGCACATTCTTTGTTTGCACACTTTATTTCAATGCCTATCAATTTATTTTCAAAATTCTAGTTAGCATGTATCAATACTGAGGTTGTCTATTGCATGTTATTGCAGAGAGGTCCTGATTTTATAAAGGAGTTACTTGAAGTGATTCCAAATGCACATTACTATAAGAGAGGAACCTATGATTTGAAGCAGGTCTTGATTATTATGACTCTGTGCTCACATCCTTCATTGAGAGAAAAGTTTTGTTGTCCCTTTTTTCCCGTTTTTGGACTAATAAATATGTATTGTTTTGTCTTGCCTTAATCTGCAGATTACAAAATATGCAAAGAAAATGGACTTCACTTGTATTATAGTTGTGCATACCAATAGAAGGGAACCAGGTTAATTCTAATGAGTCTGTCTGTAAAATTTTCTAAAATACTTTTTTTTGGATGATTCACCCCACATTCTGTTGTCATTTGCTTTGGTTGAAGATTAAATGATCCTTTACTATTGTGTTTTTCCTTTGACATTGTAAATACGTGCATTGATCTATTCCATCAGTTAATTGCTCGTCAAATTCTTTAAATATTCACTCCAATGCTTTAAATGTAGATGCTCTCCTAGTGACTGCCTTACCTGATGGACCAACAGCCCATTTCAAGCTGTCAAATCTTGTCTTGAGGAAGGATATCAAGGTTAGTTGATGTGTAATGATTTTTTATGCATTCATTCTCCAGCTGAAACTTCCTTGGATATTAAGGTTTGATTATCAATTGCAGTTGTTTCTCCTCGTGGCACTTCTTCATCCTTTTTTCGCTGTAAAGTGGAAAGGAATAATCAATGGTGGAAGAGCTGCAATCCATGAGTTGTCATGGTTGGTGTTGTCAAATGTATATTGAACAGAATGTTAACAGTAAAGATGCAAAAATAATTACTGATCTGCATGCTTGCCAAAGTGGTGGGTACATGACAGTGCAGAATGTGCAGAATATGCTTTATAAAGAAACATTATTGCACCAAGTAGGGGAAAAATGCACAGCATTGAAAGAGCACTTTATATCATGCGTCACCTATAACAACTTTCACTTTGATTAATTTGGAAAGCAAGTAAAATTTGAATGTGAATTCTTAAGCAAATAAAAACCATCAGTTATTCTTAAGTAATTAAGAGTTTCTTCCTCGAAGTCTAAATCATTGACTTTATATACAACGTATAATATGCAATAAACATATCAAATTAACCGGTCTGGAATTAGGTGTAACTATATCACATACTCAATTTTATGATCTTAGTTCCGGTTGTTCTTTTTAAAGTGCAAGCTGAGAAAATGGTCAACTTTGGTGGCTCTTACAAGTCAAAATCAAGAAATGTATTTTCTTTTAAGTTTTATGATAGAAGAGATACCAATTGGAAGGGTAGTTAATTAATTAGTTGCCACTGTATTCTTGCCAGTTTGCAAACCTTTAGGGAATGGTATATCTGCTGAAAATCTAAAATATGGTTTGAATTCCCACAAGAGGCTCCGTCTTTACTATTTACAGATGCTGTTGTTTTAAGATTGTTGACTAACTTTATATTCATGAAGGAACTGTATTAATAGTTAAATTATATAAGACACTTGGACGAACATCCTTCTTTGCATGGTTAATTGCCATGCACTTATTCTGTTTCCAATAAAAAGTTGCTATGTTTTCTTAGTTCTGCATCCCCAAGAAAAATGTTTACTTAGTTCATTGTTTATCTTTTGCAGAATCATGGAAATCCTACTGGGCATTGGCCTGAGTTGGTGTTGAACAATTTCACAACACGGCTTGGTTATCGTGTTGGAAGGTTGCATTTCATTTCCAGTTCTCTATCATGGGGAAAACTTCATTTAAAGATGTTTCTTCGAGTCTTTTTCTTCTTTTTTCTTTTTTATAATTTCACTCTTGCTTCTTACTTTCAGGATTGGTGTCTAATGGTTGTCTTACTTGTTCCATTTAGGTTAATCCAGTCTCTGTTCCCTCAGGATCCAAATTTCCGTGGTCGGAGAGTTGTTACCTTCCACAATCAACGAGACTTTATTTTCTTTCGTCATCACCGGTATGTGACACTTACTCAATGCATCATATGAAGATCTCACAGTTTTTTGTTGATTCAATTGTTCTAATTGGTGCCTTCTGATATTTCATGTAAAGGTATGTTTTTGATACGAAAGAAAATAAGCTAGGAGTTTCTAAAACAAATAAAGCCAAGGATTTAAATGAGGACAAATCGGGTAAAGAAAAAGTTATTGCCCATCTCCAGGTATGTGTTCTCTGAGTTGTATTTTGGTTCCCTGCCCTTAGCAAAGAGTGCATTTAGTATTTATTTGGGACAGGATAATTTAATGGAGGGACCTCGTCTCTATCTGTTAGTCTTCCATTTTCTCTTGGTTGGTGGGGCTGTGGGTAGGGGAAGTTTGACGAGGTGATCAAAATAATTGGACGTGACCAGGTCTTCGGGCTTGAAGTATGCATTTTGGATAGGAAAAGTTATTTTGGGAGCTTGACAGGTGGGCATTTTCCCATTTCATTGTTCTATTACATATTGAGAAAATGACTTTTAGACTCATGAATTTCTCGAGGGAAGAATAGGTGTTTCTTTGCGGAAGTATAAAATAAAAATTCATAACTTCAATAAATGTAAATAAATTATTTATTTAGATGCTTAAATGTAAACCATCACAATCCACATGCATATAATGAATAGTAAATTGCGTAAATAGAGATAATATAATATTTGGTAATAAAAGGAAGCTTTTGAACAACTCGTTCATTGAAAAAACTCTCTAGGCTTTAAGTCGTCAATTGAAATTCATTATTTGAAAAGAATTAACTTTCAGACTGACGAAAAGGCATTCTAGATCCTTTAGCAGACTAACCTCGGACATATAAATTTCTAAGGTTCTCTTTAGATCTGTAGATATGCAACTATTCAGACTCCCCTGGTCTTCGGCAAACGGATGTAAGGTATGAAATTAAAACCGGTGAGAGATCTCAAAACATCAATGCTCTATTCTCAAATAAGGAAGAATGATCTTTTAAAAAATAGATGATTATTTCAATTGCACGGCTGTATACTTAGTCACTCATAAGAAGGCTCATTTTCACTTTAGTTCAGATTTTGTGCACCTTGTTAAGTTGACGGAGGCTAAGTCTTTTAAAAACAGCAAAGAAACTTTCGATCAAAATAATTTCAAATGTTGAAAAGTGGGTATGAATTGCATCCCGCTTGAGCAGCCATCTCACGTTGACCCCTGACTTTCCCCTGGAAATGTCACTATACGCAAGCCACTTTAGTAGATAGCTCATGTCTAGTTTGTTGTACGTTTCTGGAAATTTGACTACCCCCACCACTTAAGTGGCTAGCTTGCGATATGCTTAAGACCAATTTAACTTACGCAGGCAGCTAGTATCTATCTAGCACTGGGATACAAAATAGGATAAATAGTTATCAAACTCGATTTACATACAAAGGCATAATAAGATAGTAGATTTATTGTGCAACTCATTAGCACAAAATTTGTCAACACTAAAGATTGACAGAACATATATTGTGGATGTCAGTGGTACTGTGTGCATAGTTACGCAAGTCATCTACCTTTATTTTTTGATTTATTTGATCCAAAGGCGTCATTTCATTAGTAATAAACTAAAGTAGGCCAAAGGCAGCATTCATAAAGAAATGTTAGTTATGATTCATGAAAAGAAAAGATATAAATCTAGAAAAACTTGAAGGGGGAGGATGAAAATTATTTAACTTTTATTCATGGAGGATATTATACTAAATTAAATAAAATGATAAAAATTAATTCATATAACTGATTTCACTTGGTGAAATTTATGTCTTGTTGCTGCTGTTGTAAACTTATAGTTGCATTGAAAGCGAGTCCAGACAGACAATCCATTTTCTAACCCAAAAGATACAGTAGTTGGAGGTGGCACAATGCTACTAGAAGAAGCAAAAGTCTCATTGGTTGATCTAGTTTTCTTGCTGAAAAAAACCCCTAGCATCATCCAAGAAATACTCAGAAGGTCGGATAGTAAGTTATTTATCATTGAAAAACTTCAGTAACAATTAATTAATTTTGTACCTCCAGGAGTGTGGTCCTCGTTTCACATTAAAGTTGAGAAGCCTCCAGCGTGGAACATTTAACACCAAAGGAGGAGAGTATGAATGGGTTCATAAGGTACTTTTCTTAGAAAGCTGTTATAGTCCTCCCAGCGGAGAATCTTCCATATTCATCAACAGTTAAGATTATAAGTTGCATAAATAAATAATGAAGATTAAATAGTTATTGGGATTATTTGTATAATCTCTCCCATTTATTCACTTAATTTTTAGTTTTAACTGTTGGATAGATATGGAAGCTTCCTAGTAGGAGAACCATAACAATGCCTTTTCATACTGCTGAAGGGGGCTTGGGTTTTTCTAAGCTGAAGAATCCATGCTAATAGTTCTGGTTGAAACTGTTGCTCTCTCATTCAATGATTAACTTGCTTCCATTTCATTTTTCCTTTTTGTTCCCTCATGAAATAGCCGGAAATGGACACAAGTCGGAGGAGATTTTTCTTATGATATTGCCATAAATTCTTGCTGCAAGTCTTTTGGTTGTGAAATCAAGCTGTGTCATTCTGTTCGCTGAAGTAACGATGTTCTGGGCCTACGGTGGAAGCTAGAGGATGGAGTAAATTGTTTTTCAATTCACAGTTACCTGGATCAAATTGCCAGGTCTGTTTTGTCAATGGGAAAAGTATTGTGATTTGCACCGATGCACTTGTCTGTTAGAAGAGATTTGGTTTGATACTAGTGGGACATTTCGCCTTTCAGATTGCCATAATCAACAGGATTGTCAGTGGGAGAGAGTAGGATTTATGCTGCGGTAAACATGAGGTGTAAATGAGAGCAATTTCTTCTTCAAGTTTTGCCATACTTTAGCCCTCTAATTGTTTGAATAAAATTATCACTGTGTGGAATATGAGGGAGGATAGAAAATAGGAGCTTAGCAAGACTCAGTAGGACATTGTGATGAACATGTTTACTAGCAGTTGAAGGGGAAAATCTCTTTTTTGGGGTGAACAAATTGCGGAGGGCAGCCTAATACATATTATCATATGAAATCAGTCTTCTTCTTTTGTTACATAAATGTGATTTTCATTTCTTAAACTTGAGGTTTTCTCATCATAATAGAATAATTTTGCTGCCCTGTCAATGAAGGGACAAGTAAATTGTCAACAAGCAACTTGGCTCTGCTATTCTCCTGGAAATTTCTCAGACTGTTAATTCAGTGCCTGTCATTTTGATTGCTCAAACTGTTGACTTGGTGTAAGGGATCTTGAATATTAAATTATGTTAGATTTATCTTATAATTTACTCAGTTGCTATAAAATAATATTTACTAAATACTAAGTTGACATGTTTGGCTCACAATGGGAGGGAAACTTGAATCCAGCGGACATGACATTGGTGATAGCCTTTTTTCACCTCTCAATCCACAAGGTCTTGGAATTATTAACTTTTGTACAACGAAAATTAAGTAGAATTTAGCTTATCTTGTTTTACCCAAAATTATAATCTTACTGATTTATCTGAAATGTTGTTTTGTTTTTTTTTTGGTGGTGGAATGCTATTCATAAATGTATAGAAAATAAATAAAGAGGAATTTATTGTAAGCTGTTTGTTATGGGTATTCTTTGAACTCCAACAATTATAACATGTTGATTAAGTTGATTACTCCCACGATTATAGCATGGTGATTAATGGGAGAACCATTAGATATGCATTCATTATGTCTAAACCTCCAATCTCAGTTTACATTTGCAGCATGATTGCTGCAGGTCTAAGTCTCTTTGCCAGAAATTTATTTATAAGTAGGTTGGAAAATCAGATTTTGATTGAATACATGAGTTAAGGTGGACGGGACAAGTATTTGTTTTTTTTTTAAATTCAAATATATTTAACTTGTTACTTGGTCTGTTAAGCTATTATTCTTTTGCCAACTAGATGATGTATAGTTCTTTTTTTTTTTTTTTTTTCACGTGACTACTATATTTTTTCTCTT
>JAODPA010066558.1:0-10876 GCA_025585075.1 Nepenthes mirabilis
ATACAATTGATATTAAAAAAAATAAATCTCTTTATTTTATAAGAGATATATTCTAACTAGACGTACACTCGAGACCTGCTCAAGCACAACGGCGCTGGGCACCTTATATTCAAGTGCCAATCGAGCGACACTCCATTGTTTCTCCAAGCCCTCCTCTACCTCTCATTCTTCTCTCTACTCTTCACCTATGTCTACCTCCTCCAACCACCAAATCTTGCAAATCTACTCCTTTCCTTCCCCATCTTGGCCGCACATAAGGTAATTCCTCCGTTTTTGAGCTTCTCTTCCGCCTTTAATGGTGGTCTTCCTCTACCACCATGAATGCCAAGTTTCTTTGCAACATATGCTAGATTTCTTCGCATTATATGCATTTTTAGTGTTGATTTGTAGTAAATCATGCCCCATTTTCGTAGATCTAGCATTGTTTAGTTGTAGGCTTCAGGTATCTCAATGGCGTATATACCCACGTTTTTGGGATCGCCACCACCCTAGCTACTACCCACTAGTGTCCATTTGTGAAGATTTAGCCCCTCTCTTGACCGGTTGTGGTGGAGGGTTCGTGGGCTTCAACCGGTTTGTGTGGCTCACCACCACCAAAGCTAATGTGGTGTTGTCAACAAAAGCGATGCCGGTTTTCGGCATCTATGGGTTGTGGAACTACATATCCCTTGTGGCTTGCTCTTCGGCGATGCACAGCCGGCTCCACTCCTCGTGTGGGTCATTTTTAGGCATGTCTTAGAATTGTGTCACTTATTGTCTCCTCTATTTTTCTGTGCAAATGTCTGCTTCTCAAAAGCCTCTTGCTCAAAAATCTGCCAATAAATGATCTCAGCCAAGTGGGCCTCAACCCCTGTCCAATTCATTAATGCCAAAGCAGAGGAATTATTTTTTGCTTGTATGTCCCAAAGACAACTTACCGTTGAACAAGAAGTTGATCTCACTTCCAGCGACCCGTTTATTTCTTCATTATTCACGAACTACCATTGTGAGCTGGTCCAGGCCAACCTGATTGCCCCATCTCAACTCTTAGTTCAAGAATTCTTTTTGAACATATTTGATTATTCGATTTATTCCTTTTCTACCTTATTGAGGGGGAGTCGCCTCCAAATTACCCCAGGCATGATCTCCCATACCCTTAGTATTCCTTGGGTTGATATTCCCGACTACCCATACCAGTTGAATATCATGGCACACTGCAACGAGGTAGCCTCTTTTTTCATGGCTCTCCCATAGAGTGGAATGGGAGATCCTTCAAGACAAAATTGCTCACCCCTCAGAGGATGGTTATGAGAAAGATTATATTGGCCAATATTTTTTCGGTCGCCCACTTCTCCTCCATCTTTTTTGATAAGGCCCTGTTCCTCTACACTCTCCTGAGTTGGCAACCCATTAATCTTTTGTCCCATTTGTACTCTCATATTCTTACTTATTTTGTGTCCAAAAAGGCTGATAACTTTTCACATGGTTGTCTTCTTCAGTGCCATATCATTGGTTTAGGTGTTGAATTCCTGGATCTTCCCCTTGTGCAGCTTGGCCACCCCATTACCCACAACACTTTCGAGCAAAGCCAATCTCACACATATAGACTCTCCCCAGATCCTAAAGATCCTCTTGATGAGCTACTTCCTGAGATCTCTTCTTTTTCGGCCGAGGGTGGCCCATCTTGTCTAGGCCCATCTTATCCTAATCCATCTTATCCTAGCCCGTCCAATACTCCTCTGTCATTTACCTCCTCCTCCTCCTCTCTGCTCATGGGACAGCTCTTTCGAATTACTGATTGACTAGAGCGACTGCATTCCTCTCAGGAGCGGTTGTCTGCTTCTCACTCATAGCTGCGATCTGACGTTCTTGCTGATTTTCAATGTCTTAATGTTCGCTTGGTTACTCAAGAGGAGCAACTTGCTCATCTCTCTTCAGCCTAGCAGCCTCACAGTGATTTTTTCAAGTCTAATTGATGCCCTTCCCTTATCCATTCGTGACAAAAAGGGAGAGTACTTATCTACAGGAGATCTTGTCTAGCTTGTCTCATTTTTTTCTCAGGGGGCGATCTTACATTGCTGTGAGGTGGACTTTTCGTTAATCAAGGGAGGTTTATTTATTTGCCAGGGTGTTTTTACATTGTTTCTCTGGGACAGGAGTGGTTATTGTTATGCCTTATATTGATCTCCTGTGTTGTACTTGTTCTATTGAGATTATAATGACTTAGCGGCTATATTGTCATTGTCATGCTTATATTTTTCTTGCGTTGCTACTGCTTTTATCTACTTTGGTACTAACCTTATCAAAACAGGAACAACACCTCATATAGTATCTTCTGCAGCTCCTTTGCTTTATGTTTACCATGTCAGTTGTATTTTAGGCATAGATTTTGGTTTATTATTTGTGTGAGGGTTTTTCTCATAGAATTGCCAAAGGAAATGATTGTTCGGCGTATTTTATGTTAGCATATTCTATAACTGTGTCAACTTGATCCTTGGCAATGTTATCGTTATCCTAAAGATCTACATCAAATTCTCGCTCGTTGTTCGCAGATGCGTAACTTCAAAGATCCACGCCTGCCTACTGCCTATCCCACGCCCAAGCATTAATTTTTAAGAAGCCACACTCGAGGAGCGCCTGATCTCCCCTCGAGCATCATTGTCTGAAAGCATGTGCTCAAGGGGTGCTCAAGGGGTGCACTAGGCACAAATTCACGAACGCCCACGCTCAAGCTGCGCTCGAGCACTAGGATGCGTACCAATGCAACCCTGGGCGGTGTTACCACGAGCTCGAAAAGCATTCGAGCACTGAGGCACACTTTTTCAAATAGTTGGATTTTTTAACCTAATTTTTGAGTTATTTTATAAATAGTTGTCTTCCTCACTATGTTCTGGACTTTTGGTAGAAATATTTTGATGATCGTTCAACAAGAAAAACCTCTCATTTTTTCTCACAAATTACTTCATTTGAGAAAACTTAATCTCAACTTTTGTGCCTCCACTGTAAAGTTTTCTCATCTTGTTGTCCTTTATCAGACATAATTTTTCCCACCTATTAACCTTCGTAAGCGACATGGTTGGCTTAAAAACTGGAATCTAATGGCGTGCAGAGATTTTACAATTTGTGAAGGAAAATTGACAGGAAGATCGGAAAGTATTCGATTCCAATACCACAAGCAAGTCCAATGAGTTTTTTTATAGAGGTCATAAGACAACAATGAGTCGGCTAAGTTAGTATATCTGTACCACTCAATCTGTAAGCTAACTTTCTCAGTACACTCTTTCCTAGCTGTAGAAACCTAGTGAATTTTACTCGATAGCCATGTCATAAACTCGGACCAAGCTCATTCGGCTTCAGGAATTTCAATTCCTTCCTTTGATTTTCTACTATTAGCTCATTTTCTCTCTCGCAACTTCTATTAATATTAAGTTTCTGAGGGATTTATGCTTGCTCATGAAGTAGAAACTGTTCCTTAATAGGCGCTTTTCTTCACCAATGAATGCCTTGGTATAGAAGAAAATTTCAATCTTACTAAAATATGAAATTTGCTGAACTGTGATTTATTTATTTCTATGTAAGTACGTAATTCAAGGAGAAATATTTTCATCATTTCATTAAAAATTGATGATCTTTCAGCAATACTGTTACCGTCTAAAAGGTGGTTAGTACAAGAAACTTAATAATAATATCTAATTTTTGAAAAATACCATCAGTACGGGAATGCAACCTTTTTAAGATGCTCTATGTGATGATACAGAGGTCACATGTTCAAATTGAGTACAAATTCTCCCTATCAAATAGAATAAGAAGCTTACACCTAAGCCACTCCCAAAACCTAAAATCTGAAATCCTTCATATGCATTCTCATGGTGTTTGAAGATGCAATCTGTAAGTTAACTCCGAAGTTCTCACAAGTCCAATACAACTAGTCACTTCGTCAAATAAATCTAAGCTTGTTGTCTATAATTTTTTTGCACTAATTATTATCTTTATCTTATTAATTATTTTTATTAATAGTTACCTCGGGTTATTAGTCTAATAAATTTGTCCAAATTAGTATCAATATGATAAACTTTCTCATTCTTATTTTACGAGAAATTTGTTATGTTGCGTCTCGAGTCCCCGGTTGTACGGATTAGGGAGCCTTTCAATTTTTCGTTGTGGGTTAATTTAGATCGGGTCCGGTTTCCATCGCTAATAGCCAAGAACCTGTACAATACGAACCACAAACAAGAGGTCAGAGGACAACGGGGACTATCCCCCATTGACACTCCGACGCTCAAATTAGAAATCCCCCATAATAAACGGAGGAATGCACATTTCAAAATAAACGTGGTGAGAATACAAAAATGCAGCAATGAGAAGAGTGTGAGAGGGATATATTTGGAGGCTTGAGCTCCATGAATGCGCCCGGCAGAGGGGCGGCTTACCTGTATGCCCGCGGAGGGTGGCTTAGAGGTGCGCCCGACAGAGGTGCGACTTAGAGGTGTGCCCAACAGAGAGGCGGCTTATAGGTGTGCCTACAGAAGGAGGCTTGGAAGTATGCTCGGCAGAAGAGCGGCTTATAGGTACGCTCGAAAAAGGGGCGGCTTATAAGTGCGCTCGGCAGAGATGCAGCGTATAAGTGCGCTCGACAGAGGGGCGGCTTATAAGTGCGCTCGACAGAGGGGCGGCTTATAAGTGCGCTCAACAGAGGGGCGGCTTATAGGTTCGCCCAAGAAAGGGGCAGCTTATAGGTGCGCCCGTGAAGGGCAACTTGGAGGTGCACCCGGCAGAGGGAATACTTATAGGTGCGCCCATGGGGGCGGCTTACAGGTGCGCTCGTTGGGGGCTGCATATAGGTACGCCCACGGAGGGCGGTTTGGAGGTGCACCCTATAGAGGGGCGGCTTAGAGTGCCCCAACAAAGGGTGGCTTAGAGGTGCGCCCGACAGAGGTGCGACTTAGAGGTGCGTCCGACAGAGGTGCGACTTAGAGGTGCGCCCGACAGAGGTGCGACTTAGAGGTGCGCCCGACAAAGAGGCGGCTTATAGGTGTGCCTACAGAAGGAGGCTTGGAAGTATGCTCAGCAGAAGAGCGGCTTATAGGTACGCTCGGAAAAGGGGCGGCTTATAAGTGCGCTTGGCAGAGATGCAGCTTATAAGTGCGCTAGACAGATGGGCGGTTTATAAGTGTGCTCGACAGAGGGGCAGCTTATAGGTTCGCCCAGCAAAGGGGCAGCTTATAGGTGCACCCGTGAAGGGCAACTTGGAGGTGCACCCGGCAGAGGGAATACTTATAGGTGCACCCATGGGGGCGGCTTACAGGTGCGCTCGTTGGGGGCTGCATATAGGTACGCCCGCGGAGGACGGTTTGGAGGTGCACCCTATAGAGGGGCGGCTTAGAGTGCCCCAACAAAGGGCGGCTTGGAGGTGTGCTCAGCAAAGTTAGCTTCGAGGTGCACTTGTGGAGGGCGGCTTGGAGTTGCTCCCATGGAGGGCCACTTGAAGGTGCGCCCGACAGAGGGATGACTTATAGGTACGCCCGGCAGAGGGCCGACTTAGAGTGCGCCCGGCAGAGGACAGCTTATAGGTACACCCGGTAGAGGGGCGGCTTATAGGTGCACCCATAGAGGGCGGCTTAGAGTACACCCAGTAGAGGGGCAATTTAAATGTGCGCCCGGTAGAAGGGTGACTTAGAGGAGAAGGACTAGATTGTACTAGTGAGTAAACATTCTAGTTACCTAGGTAAAGAATTAACTCTTGGACAGCAAGCTCCTGACTCCGAGATAGAGGGATCGTGACTCCAAGATGAAGGGCTAAAGACCTCCTGGCTGGCAGAGGGCTGAGGGACTCTGGACAGCGGAGGGTTGATGGCCTCTGGACGGGAGGAGGGCTAAGGGCCTCCTGGTGGTGAAGGGCCGATGACCTTTGTGCCTCCTGGAAAGAGGAGAGCTCCGTGCCTCTTGGATGGAGGACTGAGGGCCTTCGGACAGGAGGAGGGTTGAGAGCCTCCTAGCGGCGGAGGGTCGAGGGCCTCCAGATTAGATGAGGGCTGAGGGCCTCCTGGCAGGCGGAGGGCTGGGGCCTCTGGGACTGGTGGAGGACCAAGGGCCTTTGGACAGAAAGAGGGCTAAGAGCCCCCTGGTGACAGAGGGTCGAGAGCCTCCGGACTGGAGAAGGGATAAGGGCCTCCTAACAGGCGGAGGGCTGAGGGCTTCCTAACTAACAGAATGCTGATAGCCTCTAGACGGGAGAAAGGCTGACGGCCTCCAAACAAGAGGACTAACAGCCTCAAGAACTGGAGGTGGCCGAGGGGCCCCGGATTGGCAGAGAGCCGAGGGGCCTCCTAGATGAGAGGAGAGTCGAGGGTCTCCTGGCTACCAGTTTGTTCTCATTAGAGATTGACTAGCAACGGTTATACCATTCTCCGAGCTATATGGAGCCTTATGGAGTTTCGTCGAACTTCTCCAACTTGTCTTTCAATAATTGAGGATGTTTACTTTTATAATGGGAATTGTAGATGCACTATTCTTCCAAAAGTAATGTGAAACTTTTACTTTGAAAGAATTATATTGAATTATGGGCTTGCTGCGGGGCCTGACCCATTGGCCCATGGTTATTGGACCCATCACTAGCTCCCAATGTCGGTGAACCAAATTTTTAGCCTCCGGCATGTTCACGATTGGATGAGACTGGTCATATTATCCATTTGACCTGGATTCATTGACCAAAAAGTTTGAATATGGAGAGTGGAGGGAACTAGATTAATGGTTGCCCAGCTTGGTGGACTGAATCACTTGATCTAGAGAACGGAACATAACCGAAAATATGGTTGTCTGATTTTGTTGACCGGCGAAGTGCCCGAATCCGGATAGCAATTTAGAGTTGAAAAGCTTCGTTGACCGACAAAGTGCTAGAATTTGGAGAGCAGTTCGGAGTTAAAAAGCATTGTTGACCGGCGAAGTGCTTGAATTCGGAGAGCAGTTCGGAGTCAAAAAAATTTATTAACTCGATTTGTTGACCGGCAAAGAGCTCGGATCCAGAGAGAAGTTCGTAGCCGAAAATCTTTATTGACCCGATTCGTTGACTGGCAAAGTGCTCCAATCCAAAGAGTAGTTCCAAGCCAAAAATCTTTGTTAACCGAAAAGTTGACCGGCAAAGTGATCGAATCTGAAGAGCAATTCTGAGCCAAAAATCTTTGTTGATCAAAAAAGTTGACCGGCGAAGTGCTCGAATCCGGAGAGTGGTTCAAAGCAGGAAATCTTTGTTGACTTGATCTGTTGATCAGCGAAACGCTCGAATCCGGAAAGCAGTTTAGAGTCAAAAATTTTTGTTAATCGAAAAAGTTGACTGCTGAAGTGCTCGAATCCGAAGAGCAATTCTGAGCTAAAAATATTTGTTCATCGAAAAAGTTGACCGGTAAAGTGCTCAAATCTGGAGAACAATTCTGAACCGAAAATCCTTGTTGATTGGAAAACTTGACCGGCGAAGTGCTCAAATCCAGAGAGCAGTTTAAAGCCAAAAATCCTTGTTGACCGAATCAGTTGCAAGCCTTTCGAGTCTCAGGAAAGACCTAGGAGCGCGCAGTGGGAAGATCTCAGGCTCGAGATCAGATCTCCTCACTGTAAGGACGCGCTTCGAGAGGTCGAGAGGTGACTTGCCTTAAGATAACTGATCATTTGAGCTGTATCAATAGGATGCACCTTGCGCTCCTTGGAAAAGCTCTTGCTGTTGGTGAATCATCCAATGGGACTAGAAGTGAGGACCTCCTAGGAAGCTTAGTTGGTAAAATTGGGGATCCTTTGACTCTCGGATCAAGCAAATGGGTCAATATCGTGACCACGGCCAAGCCTGGGATCCCGATCTCTGTGCCTCCCTCTTCGAGGATGCCGCTTTGCTTTTTGATGGAGTGTGAGGGCTGCTGGTGTTAATTTGTACTGGATCCTGATCATTCCCGTGATGGGAAGTTATGGCCCTGAGGAGACGCGGCTGTCATCCAAGCCTTCTGGCCTTGGACAAACACGTATGGTTGGTTACGATCACCCCTGTCAAGAGGAGATCGTGGTGCTGAGAAGATAAGGTTGCCGGCTAAGCTTGGAAGCTATCGTTATCGGGCATTTGGTAGCCCAGGCCATCACCTGCATGTACCGTCAATGCTCGGTCCTTCTTGAGGACGTCGTACCTTTCATGCGTCTGGTCCTAGTCCACCGACCATCGTTGACTGATGGTGCTATTTCCTTCGGGAGGAGGTCACGGCACACATGCTGAAAAGTCCCCTAAGGTTTTGAGTTTGACCACACATGGGCCGTACGGTGATGGGACCGAGGTTTAATTCGATAGCTTACGGGCCGCCTGGATGACCAGAGTTTAATTCGACCGTTTATAGGCTGCTTGGATGGCTAAGGTTTAATTCGACCCCTTACAGGCCGCTTGGATGACCAGGGTTTAGTTACGACCGCTCATGGGCTGCCAAGATGACAGGGTTTAGTTACCACTGCTTATGGGACACCTGAACGACCAGGGTTTAATTACGAACGGGGGAAACTCTGCCCGACTTAGGAGCAGTCTAGGTCGCATGATTTTATACAGTATTATGTAATCACTCATTTGAGCAGATAATATTTATATCCTATTAACGGAAATATGATTCAAGGAAGCAGTATAATATATGCAAGACTTACCTAGATTCAGCGTGGAATCGTCGTCGGCGCGTGAGTGGTGCTTTTGTAATCGGCTCACCATATCGAGTGAACGGCTAGCGTGCACCACTTCAGAGGGTCATTGGGGTGCTTTGGTAGGCACCTTGGCCTATGGCCCCTATGCTCCGTAGGATTTGGTCATTTGCCATGAATTGAGTGGGTAGCGTGCTGTAACCGACTCGGTAGCCTGTTGGCCAGTGGTTTGGGTCTCATTGTCGGCTGATACTGCCTCAGGTGACCCAGACCAGTGCAGCTCTTGGCCAGATGATAAGGTGCAATGAGTGGTGGGTCGAAAACATCAAGCCCCCATTGCATGTTTTGCCATAACTTTTACAAGGTCTACTACCATGCAACAGGTTGCAGCATGATCGGCCTACTGACCAGATCAATGCTGCGTGGTGAAGGTCAAACCAGAGAAGATCTAGCAGCGAAGAGTTTCAGCAGGCCAGAGAAAATCTTGTGACGAAGAGCTACGACAGGTCAGAGAAGATCTGGCGATGAGTTCCAGTAGGCCAAAGAGATCTACGATGAGGAGTTTCGGCGGGTTAGAGAAGATCCGGCGGCGAAGAGTTTCGGCAGGCCAAAGAAGATTCGATGGTGAGGAGCTCCGGCAAGCTGGAGAAGATCTAGTGGCGAAAGCTCCGTCAGGCCAGAGAAGATTTGGTGACGAAGAGCTATGATAGGTTGGAGAAGATCCGACGGCGAAGAGCTCTGACAAACCGGAGAAGATCCGATGGTAAGGAGTTACGGCAGTGCAGAGAAGATATGGCAACGAAGGTGACCACCTGGAGAGCGGAAACGCTCCTCAATCTGATTGGAATGCCGGAATGCTCCTCAGTTTGACTGGAATATCGAAGAGCTCCTCAATCCGAAAAACTACTATAGGTCGGCCGAATGAGAGATGGAGTGTTGGAGAGCTTATGTATTCTGTAGGGCTCGAAGACACTCTATTTAGTTGAAGAGCGAAGAACGGAAGCGAAGCTTAAGTTTTGAGGGAAGCTTTGCTGCCCAGTTTGGCCCCTTTGGCCTGGCTCCTTGGAACGGGATTGATCACTTTTTCGGGAGTGGACCCTGTCGCTCGAATACTCTCGAATACTGAGGCCGGCAGAGGGGTGACTTATAGGTGCACCCATGGAGGACAGCTTGAAGTGCGCCCGGCAGAGGGGCGATTTAAAGGTGCTCCTAGTAGATGGACGACTTAGAGGAGAAGGACTAAGTTGTACTAGTAAGTAAACGTTCTAGTTACCTAGGTAGAGGATTAACTGTTGGATAGTAAGCTCCTAACTCCAAGATGAAGAGATCGTGACTCTAAGATGAAGGGCTAAAGGCCACCTGGCAAGCGAAGGGCTGAGGAACTTCGGACGGCGGAGAGTTGATGGCCTCCAGACGGGAGGAGGGCTGAGGGCCTCCCGGTGGTGGAAGGCTGATGGCCTTCGTACCTTCTGGAAGGATGAGAGCTCCGTGCCTCCTGGATGGAGGACTGAGGGCCTCCGGACAGAGGGAGGGTTGAGAGCCTCCTAGCGGCGGAAGGCCGAGGGCCTCCTGATTTGAGGAGGGCTGAGGGCCTCCTGGAAGGCGGAAGGTTGAGGCCCCTGGGACTGGCAGAGGGTCAAGGGTCTCCGAACGGAAAGAGGGCTGAGAGCCCCCTGGCGATAGAGAGTTGAGAGCCTCCAGATTGGATGAGGGATGAGGGCCTCCTAGCAGGCGGAGGGGTGAGGGCTGAGGGCCTCCTAACTGACAGAAGGCTGATGGCCTCTGGATGGGATGAGGGCTGAGAGCCTCCTGGCGACAGAGATCTGATGGCCGCTTTGCGGCAGAGATCCGACGGCCTCCAAACGAGAGGACTAACAGCCTCAAGAACTAAAGGTGGACGAGGGGCCCCGGATGGACGGAGAGCCGAGGGGCCTCTTGGATGAGAGGAAAGTCGAGGGTCTCCTGGCCGCCAGTTTATTCTCATTGGAGATCGGCTAATAACGGCTATACCATTCTCCGAACCTTATAGAGTTTTTTCAAATTTCTCCAACTTGTCTTTCAATGCTTGAGAATGTTTGTTTTTATAGTGGGTTTTGCAAATACACTATTCTTTCAAAAGTAATGTGGGACTTTTATTTTGAAAAAATTATATTGAATTGTGGGCTTACTGTGGGCCTGACCCATTAGCCTATGATTATTGAACCTATCATGTTAGATGCATGATCATTTTATAATTTGTTTGCAA
>JAODPA010066559.1:0-33970 GCA_025585075.1 Nepenthes mirabilis
TTAATATATTGTACAGGCAATCAGATTTTAAATCGAACAGCCCATACAAACGTCGCAGCCCCCCTCAATATTTGTCAAGTAGGCCATGCCGTATTGATACAGCATGGTCGTGCCAAGTATGGCCTTATGAGGCTAAAACCCAAACTCTATTTTTTGGATCACACCACTTAAATTTTGTTTCATTCACGACATCCGTGAAAAAACTATATTCTAATGAATTGAAACTTATGTTTAATAAAATACATCTAAAAGAGTAGAAATTAACCGTGTTCTATATTGTGGCGGCCTTATATTTCTCTGTGGCCTTCGTTGCATGTTTGATGCTAGTTGCTTCTAAGGCATGGCCCTATGAAGATGTCGTGGCATCGATCATAGAGCTGTTAGCTCTTGGTTATCATTTAAATGCTCGTTTTAATATCCGGCTCTTCCTGAAGTTCACCTTTTTGGTATCCAATGGATATCATATAACTCAAGTGTACTTCATTTGGAGAGTGTGTAATCAGCGAACTTTTCAACACTCTACACTGAGGGATGAGACACAACTGATCAATCTAATTAGAGCCACAGTTCGACACAAGTTAGAAATGACTGTCGCTTGACGAACCAGTGCAACAAATGCATCACGACAAGATGAAATTTGCCTTTAAATTTATTTTTTATATATTTTTTGTTTTATTTACATGGTATGTAATGTGAAGTTCGGGATATACTCTAACTTATATGCTCTAAGTCTACGGCCGTATATAACCTGGATTGAGGATATAGATTGTATAAATTTTTTTATCTAAATATATACATTGCTTACCAAAAAACTATATTATTATCAAGTGTGTATATATACGATAACATTTTATGTGAAAATGGAAAGGGAGGAAAAGTTGCTTGGATCCTTGATATCATTGACAGATTTTTCGTAATAATGAGTCCAATGTAGTTTATGGTATGTACTCAAGTTCACGTTCTAATAAAACCAAAGATCAAACGTATGCGAGGTGTTTGCTTCAGAGAAATTTGAATGGGTCGTAGGAGTACAAATTATCAAAGCATGCAATCTAGTAATGCAAATCAACAATATACAGACATACCATTACTACCCAACTGTACCGATCTGCATGTCGTTCGAGTAGCACCGAGATAAGTGTTGTACAACATCATCTATTTATAGTGTCCGCATGAATTGCGATAAATATTTTCATTAGTATTAATATTATTGTTGCATCCCGAGTCCCGAGTTATCGTACGGATTGGGGAACCTTTGGATTTCTGGTCTGGATTGAATCTCGAGTAGGTCCGATCTCCATCGCTGTGAACCTGAAATATACACAATACAAACCACAAACGAGAGGTCAGAGGTCCGACGGAATTTTTCCCATCGAAAAACTCCGACGCTCAAGTCAGCAATTTTTCGCAATAAACTAAAAGGGGCGCACGCTTAAAGGTGCGCAAAAATATGTTGTAAATGCAGTGGGAGTGTGTGGATGCAAGAGTGGGGGATTCGATGAGCGTTTGATGGGAGGGTTGGCTTCCATATGTACCGCGGGGGGTGGCTCACTCTTGTAACCTAAATAAAGCTGAAGAGGTTGGTTTTGGGCACTGATTTGAGAGTCTAAACTTTGGGGTGAGCGTCTTACTGCACTGATTTGGGCCCGGAATCCAATCTCGTCTCATGTGAGAGGAGAGAAAATTTATAGGCTTCTTTGTTTGGAGCTTTGGGCGAAAAAATCCTTCTTGCAAGGATTCATTGGCCATTGCCCAGTGGTGGTCGCCAGCATGTCAGTTGTCGCCTTGTGGTGGCGAGGAGACCGTCGTGCATCGTAGGCCACGCTTGATCTACCTCTTGCGTTAAGATTGGTTAGAGAACTGTAGGCAGCAGCGCGAACCACAGCTGGCAGAATTGACCTTTTCCTCATTAGCTTGTTCCCTCTACGCTGTGCCTACCGCCTGTAGCCGCATTAATAAGCTACAAGTGACGCCGATTGGTTATGAGTATTGGGCTGCCACGTAGGCTGTTTTGAATATTGGGCCGAGATGGCTGCTCGGACTGTTACTCCCTAGATTGGGTCTTACATTCATCTGGGCCTTACCGGTACTAGACCCAACACTAGCCTTCCATGCCTAGGCCGACTTGCAGTCGAGGCGTGGCATGCCCACTTCGGGTCCAGTCGGTTATCGCATTACTCTCCTCGAGATGCACTAGGCTTTGTCTTCTTCGTCCCGCCTTCCCCCAAATTGTTAGGCTTCTTTTTTCATCGCACTTGCCGATTCGCGTGTTTGAGCTCTCCGAGTGGCCTGCGGCCCGCCATTACCAGTGCCTTCCCTCGAGTTGCTGTGTTGACTGTCAATGGGAGAACGCGGTGCAAAGAAATTGCTGACACTTGTTGCTCGGGGAGATCAAACGCTGCTAACAGACGTCACAACCGCCGAATGATCTGACGCATTGATTGCGTGGGAGATTTCGGGGCATCGTGTTATAATGACTTCTTTGGAAAGGGGCAACGCTTCAAGGACCTACCACATGGAAGGAGTTTGTTGGTTCTCTTCCAGCACACTTCAGTTCCAGAATGACACTGTTTCACTGGGAGATTTCTTGCTATTTAAGCGCCTGAAATCCCTTCAAGGACTTCACATTTCTTGGTAACTTTGAGAGCGTGAAACGGGCGCTACGCTTGCTCTTTCTCAACACTAATGGAAAGATCATCATCCTTGTTAGAATTTGAGCTGTCCTTCGGTGAGTCAGCGGGGGACACACGTGCCTATTGCCACAGGAGGTTGCGGCTCAGAGGCCTCTGTCGTAGGGCTAATAAGATTTTTGAGGGTGCCACTAGGCTTTGAAATGGAGGGGGCGTCCACTTCATCAAGGCATCGTGGGCCTGGGAGGGTGGACCCTGCGTTCCAACAAGTCGCCCGGGCTGTTGAAGACTTTGAAGCCAAGGTGCAAGTTGTGGTCGGAGAGATTGAGCAGACGAGGACTCGCGCAGCACACTTTGAGCGGGCACGGGCTGAGTCAGAAGTAAGGGTGTCTAGGCTTGTTGACGCCAATATGCAAGCTTGGGTTCGCATTTTCGCCCTCCAGGAGGAGCTTGAGCGACTCCGGGTGTGGCTCGAAGGGGAGTGTGCAAGGATGGGGGCCTAGCTGAGGTCGAGGATTTCAGTAGAGGACATCAGTCCTACACTGGAAAGAATCTTCCAGGACGACATCCGTCTCAGCTGGAGATTAGTCTCGCTGGAGGACCCAAAATTCTGCATCAGTATCCTGAACTCTCGAAACTCAAGCGCCCTGACGCGCACAGACTTGACGGAGTACACGACTCCAGATCCTTCTGAGCCCAGAGGGGGCAGTTAGTTGTACTTTGCGGCCGCAGATTTCTGTAAAAAACAGTTATTAACGAATTAGATACTATAACTTTATACTTAACTATGCATTTATTTTCTGTCGCTTGCTATGCTTGGATTGTCCGTTATTTCTCGTGTGTGCTTGCCTTGGAAGTCTCTCTTCCTCCGACCCTGACGGTCAAAATTTTCGCATTAAATACATGTGTGACAGCCGAAATTCTGGCAGGCGGTTGAGACGATGTCAATCTATAGTCTGGCAAGGGCCATATTAGCTGTTGCTTAGGACTCTCAACGCTCTTGCTGAGCGGGCACGTGACCTGGCCATTAAGTAAAGGTGTCGTTTGAGCTTTCCCACACGCTGGCACCCCGTTGCCTATTTAAGTGGCGCTTCAATGAAGTCCCCTCTTTTATGATTCCTTGCACTAAAGGCTTTCGACTTATTCTAGAAAGAGAGAGAGATGGCAAAGAAGAAAGGATCCCATTCCTCTTCTCGAGTTTCTAGCGTTGTTCGTCATGGGGTTAATAACACTGTGTCTGTCCTGATGGCGAGCACCACTACTGCTCTAATGGTAGACTACGGGATCCCCATCAATTGAGCCTACCGTGCTCCTGGCTCCATTGGCAGAGCCAACACTCCTCCAGAGGATTTCATCTCCGTTTATGAGCACCATTTGAAGGGTGGGCTTCGCTACTCCATGGTGTGCGATCTGTATGCACTTGTCGAACCATTGTGCGTTCCCATTGCGAGGTTTCATCCGAACGCTGTCTGTTATTTAGTTTCCTTGTGCGTTTTTGGCTGCCTTCATTCTTGCATTTTTTATGCGAAGGTGGCGAAAGTAGTCCTTCGCTTTTTTGACTCCGAAAACTAGATTTCAATTTCTCTCCGAGTTGGTTCCTACTTCAGGGGTACCAACCCTAACTCGGTGAAGAATTGAAAGAACCGGGCGAAGGTAGTCTTTCGCTTTTCTGACTCCGAAAACTAGATTTCAATGTCTCCCCGAGTTGGTTTTTACTTCAGGGGTACGAACTCTGATTCGGTGAAAAATTGAAAGAACTGGTTCTTCTTCCTGCAGGAGTCTTCGGACTCGAAACTCTCTAACGAGTGGGGTCCAATCCCTAAGTATTTTTGTAAGGGAGTGACTACCGAAGAGAAGAACGACTCGACGAAACTCATCGCAGCGATCCGCTCGAAGATGGAGACGTTTTCCATCCAGGGTTGTTATCTAACCTCGCACGTTTTCCATCCGCATCCGCACCCCCAGCGTGAAGAGGCATTGCACGAAGAGAGAGCATATATAAAAGAGAAAATATAAAGATTTTTAATATTAAATTGAAGCCTAATTTAAGTTTTATTTTTTATCAAATTTGGATACATTACTCTAATTTTATGTTTTGGGTGTATTACTCTTTGATTACTTGTCTTCTCATTATATTATTTGTAATAGGTTAGGCTTATATTAAACTAATTATTCATACGGGTTATTGTGAATGGATTTCAGTGGAGATTATATTTGTAGCTGTATACTTTATAATTGATTTCTTTGGGATTGTCATATGGTTTTTTCCTTGACCAAAAAGGGTTTTCTTACATTTAATATTACTATGTAACTTATATACTTAATTGCATAATTTTTATTTCTTATAAATAATATTTTATGGGTAATGATTACCGGATGGTTTTGGGTCTGTTTTTACTACCTCGGTGTTTTGCATGTTTGTAAATCCAAACACTTTGTCCCCTTGCTAAACAATGGCATGGTACTTGATGTTTTTCATATATTGTATTGCACACCTTGCACTCTTCATAAACTTTATTTGATTGGTGGAGATTTGACCATGGCCATATAACTTGAGATAATAATCTAAGGTATATTAGATAAATAGTCAAATTAAATTAATTTTTGACTAGTTAAAACTTATCTCATAAATATCTTAGAAAAGGAAAATATCCTCTCAAAATCCAAAAATAAAAAAGTAAAAAAAGAAAAGAAAATGAGAATAAGTATTACAATATAAATAAACTCACCAAAGGTCTCAAAAAAGGTCGATAAAAAGGAGAGATGGAGAACATAGTCGCATTAGATTTGTTGAAGTACGCTGAAAAAACTTGAACTATATACATTATTTGAGATTTTGAACCACCTCGGAAACATATGTTTTCACTACATATGCAACATTTTTTCTCTTGTACATTATTTTGAACGCATGTTTTAGCTTCGCGCACAAGAAAAACAATTTCTAAAAAAAATCACCATAAATTTTCATATGATTTTGATGCCTTAGGTATAAGTATATTTGATGTCATTATTTTATAAATATTGCAGATGTATTAAGTTTCTTAGATATATTATTTAGGAGGATTCTGGATAACGTATACTTTCCTATAATTTTTGTACTCTTTTTTGTTAAGTGAAATCCTGAATTTTGTAAACTTAATGTCTGAAGTTTGGTCATTTTGAACAAGCCTTTGCATTGGTTCCGTTTTTCTCCAATGAGTGAAATTCACCTTTTGTGACTTTAATATATTTCTCAAGCTTGAATAAATTTTCAACGAAATTTTGCTTTACTTTTCTAGATTTATAGTAATCTTTTGTGATTTCTCATACTTCTTTTTTTCACTCTAATTTAGGACTTGTTTTGGTTATTAATAATCCTAAAATCTTGGATTTTCATTTCATTAGTTTAATATAAACCATGTGTGCCATCCCTTGCATTTGATACGAGGCTAATTTTTTTTAAAGTTTATAGAATTTTGTATTGATATAACTTACGGTCACCCGATAATTTATTAATTTACGTATTGCATGAGAACTTCACTTCAATGGAGTATTTGGGAGTGATTTTTGACATGCAAAAGAGATGAGGAGATCTCACTTTCCCACAGGAATTCTCTTTAAAACCCTGTTTCATGAATCTAGCCACTAAAAAATTTTTACACATAATATACCTATAAGTAATAGACTTAATGAATTAAAATTAAAAGTTAAATAAAATAGATAAAAACTAAAAATTAATTATATTCATGGGGTCTTTTGTTTCTCTCTGTCTTTTCGTCCTGCATTTGGTTTAGGTTGCTCCTAAGGCTAAGTCATTTGTGGACGTTTGTTGTGGCACTGATGATAGAGTTATTGGCCCTTCCTCTTCATCGGACTCCTAATCCTTATCATTGGTTGCTTTTAGTGACAAATGGTTTGAGGTTCCAGGGGTAGATAATGATGGGAATTATTTAAATGATATAGTCATGGAACTGATCAACCATCAAGTGAATATATATGACCCCATTTTATGTAAATTGAATGGTAAGATAACTTGTTAGTGACATCCACGACGTCATTGACGATTTGTTTGTAACAATGAGTCCAACAATGAATATACCCTTTATAGTATGAACTCAAATTAATGTTTTGATGAACCCAAAGATCTAACATGTAAAAAGTGTTTGCTCAAAAGGAATTTGAATGGGTTGTAAGAGTCCAAGTTACCAAAATATGTAGTTCCAATAATGCCATTAGACAACGTGGAAACATAACTTGGTCACCTGACTATGCCAAATTTCTACACCATTAAAGCGGCATCGAGATAAGCATCATATAACCTTATCTATGAATCATGTCCGTACGAGTTATTGTGATAATTAATAAAATTATTAATATGTTTGTTACATCATTAATGTAGAAGTAATTGTAACAAATTTTTCTTGACCGTAACTTTTCTTATTTGAGGCCTACAATTTTGGCGTAGAACACAAGCATATCCCCCCGTGGTTGTTTATGTCCAAATTACATGTGTGAAATACAAGTTGATGTAAATCTGTTGGAACAAGGGTGCGAGCAATTATTGGCATCCCATCACATACCCATATTTTGAGAATAAACAACACACCTTCGATGTCGATTGCCTTGGGGTTTATGCTATTACAAAACCCTCGATACATTCACGAAAGAAAAAAAATTATACATTAACTGCATGTGTTTTCTTGTATAAATTTTTTAATATAGGCAACAATATTAGGTGAATATGACTTTAAACTTATCCAAAAATAACAGCCTCTTAATAGTCGGAAAATCAATCCACACATAACAATCCATTGTCTTATTATCTGTATTTTCGGATAGTTCACGAAAATTTTTAATTATTTATGTGCTTTTATTTATTGTCATTCGAAAACACTTTCTGAAAACACAAAATTTAATAAACGTTCAAAATATCTCGACTTATATTGTCTATCGTTGTTGACTAAATTGTTATTTATCGACAATCTAATTATAAACTGGCACATTTTAAATAGTGAAAGTCACCTCAACCACAACTATATGGAATATGTTAGTTTCCTATCCCCATTGCTCTACAAATCTAATAATAAGTAATAATCTAGTTGAATATCATTTAATTATATAATTTTAAGAACCTCACTATAAGAAGATAATTTACTATTTATTTCTTAATATCATGAGCAACCCTGTAGTGAAATAAAGCACCACTACTTCCCAAGTACTCCATAACCACATTCTAAATTCATAATGATTGTTTTTTAATTTAAGAATTAAGTAGGATAGTGGATAGGATGTCAAGGGAATTAAGCGAAGGTTTGAGGAAAGGAACTTCAATGAAAAGAGGAACTTCAATGGCTGCTTCGTTCTCTTGTGAGGCATGTCTTATATTTTTATTTTAATATTTGTTATATTATTTCTTTTATTTGATAACAATAAAAGTGAAAAAAAAATCATTGCTTGTACACACTGTAAGATGAGATGCAGAACGAACGTTTGACAGCAAAGAAAAGAGAACGGGAAAGCTAAACTTATGATTAATACATTAGAGTGAAAGAGGGAAGTGGGGAGCCCAACTACTAGGATCGAGAGAGCCTAGTGAGAGCGAGATGAAGGGCTCTGCATTTTCACAGTCCAAGTACTGGCAGCAATGGCATCTTTCACAAATTACCCAAAACAATCGCCTTATAGGCCAATACAACGCCAAAATCAACAGAAGCCCAAGTCAATATAACCCTAATTTGCACCCCAAAACACACCCACCTCTCTCATTAGCTATAAACTCCGTCAAAACCAACGTAACCCAACAATCCTTCTTACTTGTGCCGCCATTAGTAGTTGTTGGATCAGCAAATGCAGACATCTATGTAGAGATTGATAGGCTTCCGAGAGAAGGTGAGACCATCTCGGCCAAGTCTGGCCAGACGCTTGCTGGTGGGAAAGGTGCCAACCAGGCTGTTTGTGGTGGGAAGCTCTTATACCCAACATACTTTGTTGGGCAAGTGGGTGAAGATGCCCATGGCAAGTTGATCACCGAGGCATTGCAGGGCAGTGGGGTCCGTTTGGATCATCTGAAAAATGTGTGCGGTGCACCCACTGGGCACGCAGTGGTGATGCTCCAATCTGATGGGCAGAACTCAATCATCATTGTTGGAGGGGCCAATATGTGTTGTTGGCCTGATCAATTATCTGACGAAGATCTAGAGATTGTGAGGAATGCTGGGATTGTTTTGCTTCAGAGGGAGATACCTGATTCTATCAATATTCAAGTTGCAAAAGTCAGCCTTTCATCAATCTTTTAATTATGTTGTGATTCGTGTGATACTTTTGGGTACATGTCCTTTATCCTATAACATTAATCAAACGGTTAAGCAGTTTTTCGTTTCTGTGTACTTTTGTATCTATGTTGTCTATTATCATGATCATTTGTATCTGAAATTTGAGTAGAGGTAGCCCTTTTATCATTTTTTTTCGTTGGCTTGATTCCTTGTGATGACATGTTTCCCTATAATATGGCGTTATAGAATAAATATAAAGGGGCTTGTTAGAAGAAAGGGGAAAGGAAAAATGATCCACGAGTGCAAGAAGGAATGGATTGGACTTGCTTGAATGGTTTGGCCAAGGTGCAAAGGTTTATTGGATGAGTTGATTAGGATATGCTGGAAACAGGATCAAATTAAAGATTGATTGTTTTGATGCATTGCTTGTTTATTGGGATTGGTTTGCTGCGGAAAATTCAAATATCTGATGTGAAGTTCAGCAATGGTGGGAGTGGTGATATTTGTGCTTTATAAACTGGGTTCGTACGTAGTGCTTTTACATTCAAATAACACAAGAAAAACATGGGGTGTGATTGTTCTATGATGTCCGCTTTGAACATGACAAAACTTGTTCTATACTGAGTCTTGAACGTACCCATAACGCTCACATAGTTTTTCCAAGCTAATCAGTTGTCACCCCTAAACCATCCTTCAGATCAGTCTCCTATTTGGTTCTGTCATTATATTTTTCATAAAAAACAAATCATTTTGCCAGATTCTTTGTCTTGCTAGTAACATACTGAGTGATCTTTCTGTTGACCGATTTTTCATATCTCAAATGAAGACTAAATCGTCTTCTGACAATATTAATAATCACTGGGTGAAGTGAAATGCAGCTGTCCTTTAAGTGTTTGCTGAGTGACCTGAATTGCAACTTCCTGCTCAACACTTTTGAATCAACAACATTGCTTTGGGTGCTGTTGCTCTAAACGATCATCATTCCTTACTGAATCAGATAATTCTTTCTTAACATTACCGAACCTACTCAGGACAACTCATGCATTTTGTTGTTGCTGGTCATTCTCAGACTGTGGCCTTCACACCTGCTGTCTAGAACTTGCTACTGGTCAGTTGTCATATCTTCTGAGGGATTACTGCTATCAGACAAGGACCGGGACTTGGACTTGTTTGCTTTTGATATATTACAACATCACCCAATTTTTAGGCCTTATGAAGAGGTGGGTAAACACTATTCCTATGATGATTTACTGACTTTATTATGCTGGATTATTGCCACATTTTGACCAGGTCATTGTCACAAACCTGAAATGCAGCCCATATCATTATCACATTGAAACGTAACCCTGTCTGCCCAGCATGTGTGAAAGCACAAGGTCATGTATTCCTTCTTCCCTTTGATGCTTCTCTGCAAACTTTGCTGTATTCGTCACATATTATTTCACTGCTCTCTTGTGGAAAATCTTGCCAGACTATCAGGGTCAATATGATTCAACCTAAATAGCTCAAGATCCACTTGAATTTCTGACAGCCATCGACCACCTATAAATTGAAACATCCAATGCACTGCCTCTCTCTCAACTGACATGGTGAGCGTCTCTTAAAAACCCATGACAGCTTTTAATAGTAAGAAGAACACAACCTGCTAACTATCCCAGAGCACGCTTCCTCAAATGAAAAGCTTGTTGCCCCATGTTTTAAAACTTACCTTAAATCAAAAAGTTTGACTCCTTTTTGTGCTAGTCCAACACCAAAATAATCAAACCTTCTCTTACCATCCGAACTATTTAAATATAGAAAAGCGAAAAAAAGAAGGTTCTCACATTACCATTGTTAATAGTAGTATTGCCCTCCATGTGAATGTACTGGGTGTGATGAGCTGTTATTTGTGTTCATTTTTTATTAAATTATTATTGAAAGATATTTATATTTGCCATACTTATTTTATTATTATTTGCATGAGAAAATCCAAGGATTTAGCAGTCAATTTTCTTCTTAAATCCTACTTATTTTATTTTGTGATACTTATTTTATCAAATTTATTGTTATTATTATTATTATTTTCTCCCTATATCATAGCCCCCAGTCAATATTCGATTTTCTTCACCATTGATGCACAAATTGCAACATTTCATCTCCTCGGTGAAAACCCTAACTTTTGGATCTGTTGTTCGATTCTCCACATTTGGGCATTGTTGCTCTCCTAGTTCTTGATATTGAAGGCTGGATTAGTGATGTGTTGTGAATTCTTGTGAATTCCCATCCTTATTTCCTTTGTTGTTTGTGGATTATAGTGGTTTTCTGGTTTGTGGTGTTCCGATTAGTGCTCTATGGTGCTAGTGCTGTCCCTGTTGCATGGATCCATGTTTGATTTCACCGGCTAATTAGCTGTGTTGTTTCCCGTTGGTCTGTGATGATGGAAATCATCGGTTAAGGGTTCAAGTCTTGGTATTGAGAAAGTGGAGAGAGAATAGCATTGCAGGTATTCTTGGTATATAATTTATAGTCTTGTTTGCTATTCACAATTCATTGTTGTTTATGGGGTTCAAAGACTTGTTCATTTTGTGGATGTTTTGGTTTGAAGCACAGGGGTAGCATTCAGTTAGAAGGCTACTACAGTTACCGTTTGTTTTTCATCTAATATATTTGGGATTTTTTCTAAGATTGCTGGTCTTGATTTTGACAAGCGTGACTTGATTCATCATAGTTGGTTGATTGTTCATGAATACTAAACTTGTACTGGGTGTCTTTGGTGAAAATGGCAATAATAAGAGATTGGCTTGTTTTTATCGTGGTAAGGTTGGTTATACACGAAGTAAGTATTGGCTCTTATATGGAAGGCCCGCTATAACTCTTAATCTTATTATTACTACTCTTGTTCAATCCATCACCTATTACTCGGCCTCCTCTCAAGTTCAGGTTATCGACTCCGGTGCCTTTGATTACATAATTGGGTTTATAAGTATCTTACTTGATTATCAATGATGCTCATTGTTCCTGACATTACTTTAGCTTATGGCTCATCTGGAAAAGTCGAGGGTGTTGCTTCTACTTTTATGACTCAGATTTTGCATTTCTCATTGGTCATTTACTAGCCGAATATTCCATTCGATCTGATATTAGTTAATAAGTTTATTTGACAAATAATTGCTGCGTAGTATTCTTATTCACCCATTGTGAGTTTCAGAATCTTACTACAATGAAAGTTATTGGTAGAGGTCCTTGTGACTCAATAGTAGATAGTTCGATACAAAATTCAATCCTATTGTTTGTTCTACTGTCACTTCTATGCCCCTTGATCTACATTACATGTTGGGTTATCAATGTCTTTCTAATCTGAAAATGTTATGTTCAACTTTGATATCTATTACCGACTTGTTTTGAGTTATTTCAGTTTGCCAAGTGTATGTCTTATTTCATTTGCGTAAATCCACGTGCCTCTTCCCCTTCTAAGTTGCTATGCTTAGATGTCTGGGGATAATGTCCAATGTCATCCAATATGAGATTTCATTGCTTTGTGATTTTTGTTGGTAACTACTTACGAGTTACCCAGTTATATTTAATGAAGAATTGTTTTGAGTTATATTCCATTTTTCTGTGTGTTCCATGATGAAATTAAAACCCTGTTGTCTACTTATATCTGTACTCTGTTGAGTGACAATGGTCACGAATATTTTGCTTCTTCTTTTTGTCATTTCCATCCTAACATGGGATTCTTCATGAGTCATTTTGTTATGATATACCCTAGCAAAACGGAGTGGTTGTGAGGAAGAATAGGAATTTGATGGAAAATGCTTAAGCTCTTTTACTCTAAATGGGTGTTCCAAATATCTTTTGGAGAGATGTAGTGTTGATAACTTATTATCTTATTAATTGGATGCCATTGGTTACTTTTTAGGAGAATATTCCTTATCATGTGTTATTTCTTAGCAAGTCATTACTTTTCTTCCCACAAAAATTTTCAATTGTGTATATTATAGCGACAATATTCGACCCTAGATGATGGAGCTTGATCAAAAGTCTTTGTGGTGTATTCTTCGTGGATATCTTTTACTCATTTAAATGAGTGGTGGGAAAAATAACCGAGCATAGGTGTGGAGTTTTCTTATCTTATCATGTGTTGATGAGGTTAATTTTTCTTCCGCTTTTTTGCCTAAGTTTTCTTCCTCCATTTGTGTTTTGAGTGTTGAAAAATGTGTAGGTGCTTCATTTTCCTCTTCCATTTTCTTATGAGTGTTGGAAAATTAGGTTCAACATTTTTCTTCCTCCATTTTTTAGGGAATGGGTGCTTCGAATTTTCAAAATGTTAGAATAATTATTTAAATAAGTGCTAGCACATATAACTTAGAGGCTTTGTTCATATCCTGGTTCGTGAAATCTTAGAAGTTTAAATGCAACAAATTTAGGATACTCGTGTGTATACGTAGAGACCAAACACTTGTGTTGTTGGCTATCATTAATTTGAATTATACATTTCAGTTTAACTTATGTATTGTTTGTTATGTTTTTGTTATAAGCATTTGATCTTACATTTTTATATTGTAGCTATAGAATCTTTATATTTTGCATATCATATTATCGACCTAAAAAGGAAGGTTTTGGCGTCAGAATCAAAAGTTTGAAATTCCATTTAATGGATTAAAACGGAAGGTTTTGTACTCAGAATCAAAAATTTTGAAATTCTGTGCATTTCTGATATTAATTTCCATACAACCATCCTGCTGCTAACAAAGCGATCCTGATCCTTGGAATCCTTGCTGCATCTTCTCCAAAATGTGATCAAATCCTCCCTCATTAACCTTCTCCAAATCCAACTATGTTGGGTTATGATTAATTGATTTCCCATTCTTCATTTCTCCAGGACGAGGAGGGTCATAGCTTGATTCAATTTGCTTGACGATATTCTATGCCAAGTTATTGTTGTGAAACAGTTGAAGGACCTTATTCTTCATTATATTCAGGAAAGACATGCAGTAAGTCTTGTTAGCAAGTACACTTCTGATACTGGTGCCACTGCTTCAAGATGCTCGTTCCACCCGTCCAGCTTCTTTCCTATTCAGTTAGTGATTTGTGATTAAACATCTTCCAAAAAGAGATGCTATGCTCTTGGTGGGTGCTTTGATAAGTTAGAACATTGTATGCCATTCACTGTCCTCATCTTGATTTATTATGAGGGCTGACAAATGGATCATCAGTTAGATAGGTTTTGAAGTAATGTTCATTTAGATGAAGTTTGGAGTTTTTCCCCATTTGGATAAGGCTAGCCTGAGTTTTAAGGGTTGAAAGACTCATTTGTCGTGAAGAAAGAATTTGATTATGATTTGAAGTTGGTTCTGATTGTAGTAATGATAAGATTATTATTTTCATTGCTATTACCAGGACTGTGCTTGAGATTTTTATCCCTTATGATGTTGCTAGAAGCTTACTATGAAGAATGTTTGGGTTTTTCCCTCTTTTTGAGGATCTTGGAAAACCATGAGGCTTCCTTAAGTCTGGCATACCATGATCCATGAAAAGTTTTCTTAAAAGCTGCTGAAAACAGTTGACTTTGCATGCATGAATGTCATATGTGGACTGCATGACTCTTACATGATTTTATTGGGTTTGTTATGGTCACTCCAACATTAGACTCTGTCCTAACAGCTGAGATCATCTTTACAATATGGAAGGTTAAGGTTAAAATAATATATTAAAATATTATTTCAATCTCTATCCTCTGTTATTTTTCGAACAATCTCAACCATTTAGAGAATAGTGAGTCTATAACAAAACCCCATTTTTTCTTCTTCCTTGATCTTCATTCTTCTGCTGCTATCATGTGTCAACAGAGGCTTTATCCCTACCATTACCTCTGTGATCTGCTTTTGATTTGTCTATGATTTGTGGTACATATCCTTTCCCCAGGAGAAAAAAACTTATCTTACAAAATAAGATAGAAAGAATTATTATACACTTCCCTTGGAAGCAGCTGAGGAATTTTCAGTTAGTCTCCGGGAATGGAAAGGTTTCTTTCAATTCTGTGTAGTCTGGAGAACACGGTAGAGTTTGCAAACATTGAGCTACTTTTATGCTTCATTATAAGATGACTGTAATCTTTTTGCATGGCACTGCTACATTTTGTTACGTTGTGTATGTAATGCGGTTTAAATTCTATCTACATTTTTCACCCTAAATTCGGATGATGCATTGTGGAAATGGAAAATGAGTTTCTTAGTTTGGTTGCATACTTCACTCCCCACCAATTGCTCTTTCTGTGTGCTCTTCTTCTTCTGAGTGCTCCGTGTGATTTTTTCATTTCTTTTATGTGTAAATAAGGCACAGGGGACTCGGGCAGTCTCTTGTGTGCTCACATGCATTACATATTCTCTTGAATTCTATTGAACTGGGATGCATACATGTCTTGCCAAAATTTCTGAACTTTTTGACATTATATGTCCTCAGTTTCAGATCCTGGATGCTTTTGTTCACTTAAATAGGAAAATTTTAGTTTGTAATCCCTTATCATCCATTTCAAGTCCATGTTTTTTCCTGTGTGATTTCTCCCAGGTCCATTTCTTTTCATTTCAAAATAGTTTGATGATCATGTCTAATATGATTGTTTTAAGTAGTTCAAATTCTGCCGTCTAACCTGATAAATCTGCAAGGTTATTTGAAGTTTATCTTGACTGTTGTGCTATTATAGTTGCAGCTTCCTCTCCCAAGAAGCAACTGGAAAATGTTGATTAATAATACTGCAGTATGTTAGCTGAATTTCTTTTATCATTGCATTTCCAGGCAGCAAAAGATGCTGGTGTTCGTGTGATTCTGGATGTTGGAGGGATGGATACTCCTATTCCACAGGAGTTGCTGAATCTTATTGACATTCTAAGCCCAAATGAAAGTGAGCTTTCTCGTTTGACAACTATGCCAACAGAGACATTTGAACAGATCTGTCAGGCTGTGGCAAAATGCTATAAAATGGTTAGTTCTTGCGTGCTGATCCATTTTCCACTGCTGGTGACGACTATATTAAATATGTTCTTGTCCGTCTCAAGCAGTTCCTTTACACGGCTGGGCAACCAGTTGAATTTCAGTTGCACATTATATACATATATTATTATATGTGTGTTCCATGTCAAGCAGTTCCTTTTTTTCTTTTGGTAAGTAATATGTATATTGAGATGTAAGAATTTAGGTCATATATGGCCATGGACTTAGAGCATATCTGCTTGAGTATACCTCGAGTTTACATTACATGCCATGCAGATAAAACAAAAAATAGATAGAAAACAAATTTAATTCCGACTAATATATATTAAAGGCAAACTCCATCTTGTCATGATAGAACTGTTGCATTGGTTCTGCCCAATGGAAGTCGTTTCTAACTTGTGTCGAAATGTGGCTGTGATTAGATTGGCCAGTTGCATCTCATCCATCAGTGTAGAGCGCTGGAAAGTTCTCTAATTGTGCTCTCTCCAAATGAAGTACACTGTAGTAGCAAGTGTGAAGCGAAAGGAGTATACTTTGATGTTCTTGCCATTCAATTTGAGGGCTGCTCATATTATGTTGGAGTTCCAATTGTTGTATGGCCAACTAATTTCCGCAGGGTGACACATTATCCTTCACATACATTTGAAAAGGGGTATCTGAAAATTAAGTGGTTATGACTTTCAATTCTATTGCTGCAAAGTATACACATAGTAGGTTGTTGAATGAAGGTACTAATACGATCCAAATTGCTTAATCTCCTTTTAGTAGCCAACCATAGAGTAAAGGCATGTGCTAGTATATGTTAAGGGCTCTAAACAAGATAGCCCCACACCACTTTGTCTTTGGGGTCCTGGAATATTTTGTAGGTTGATTTCACCGTAAAAACATCAGTTTGACTTTCACACCATTTGACCTCATCTTTTCGGGATGCATTGGAATAGTAATTTGGCATGTTGTCCAAAATGCTAGCCACCTCCACATCGAATTAATTAGGCCACTTCCACATTCCATGACTAATGATATTTTGGACTCTAGTGTCTTGAGATAATCCAATGACAATAACCAATCTCTCCGTGTATCTGTCGTATAGTGGCCCCAACGGGTGTCAATTGTCAGTCCATAAGAAACTCCCAACACCATCTCCAATGTGATGGTGCATCTTGAGCTGAAGAGCAGGGTACAACTTCATGGTCTTTTTCTAACTCCTTGCTGTTGAGCCAGGAACTTTGATGGTCCATATGCATCTGTCCCTAATTCGATAGGTGTGAATCTATGAAGACTATACATAAACAGGATCTTTAGTGATAACCCTCCATAGAAAGCGACTGATTAAGGCCTTGTTAGAAGCAAGGAGGTTTTTGAGTCTCAAGCCACTTTCATCTTTTGCAGTGCAAACATCCTCCCATGCTAACTGTGCTACATATTTTCCTTCTATGGATCCATGCCAGAGAAATTGGCAAATATAACCTTCTATTTTATTTAACACAATTTTAGATAAGATGAAAATTGAAGCTCAATAGGGGTGAATAGTTGATAAAATGGGACAGATAAGTTGGAGCCAACCACAAAAGGACAACCATCTGTTCTTCCAAGAGGTCACCCCCTTCACCACTCTATCTAGAAGGGGTTTACAATATATTTTTCTGAGAGCCGAGTGGTAATAAGTGGGACACCCAAATATCTCACTAGGAACTATCCCAGTTTGTAGCCCATAATATCTCTGATGTCCTGTACGGTGTTCTCATAAACAATTTGCTTTTTTCTCTATTTGCTAAAAGCCCCGAAAGCAGTTCTAATATCTTAAGGTAGCTATGAAGTAGTCTAACAGAATTTGCATTCGCCCTAGAGAAAAAAGAAGATCATCTACAAAGGCAAGCATCACTATACTTGTTCAATCACATTTTCAATGGTATTTGAAGTTGCCATTCCAACGAGCCTTCATTTCAATGATTTCATTAAGTATTTCCGTAGCCAACAGAAAGAAGTATGGCAATAAATGATCACTCTATCTAAGTTCCTCTGCTCCCTTTAAGAGCCCAATTGATTCTCCATTTATGTTAATAGAGAAGGCTGTGGTGGTAATGCATTGGCGAATCCATGTGACCATCTGGGGAGGAAAGTTCATCAATTCCATAATAGTAATTAGAAAACCCTATTGGACTGAATCATATGCTTTCATTAGGTTCACCTTTATAGCACACAGGGGAATACCTTTGCCAAAATGGCACTTATGAAGCAATTCTTGAGCGAGCAGAATATTGTCACTAATTTGCTTCCCCGCCACAAAGGCAGTTCGACATCGATCAACTAGATATGGAAGTGTAGGTTTGATATGGTTGGTTATAATCTTTGAAATGATTTTGTAAATAACATTGTAGCACAAAATAGGCTTAAAATCGGATATCTTGGAGGGTGATATCACCTTTGGAATCAAACTGATTATGGTACTATTGACCTACTTGAGGAGCTTTCCAAGCTGAAAAAGGTCTTGTACTGCCTCAATAATCGAAGGACCCACAATTTGCCATGCATCTTTAAAGAACTTTGATGAGAATGTAGATCACAATCAGTGACGCATTGATCCAAATCCATGGAGCTCCTAGCATTTTAGCTGTCACCCAAGCTTTCACAAGGCGATTTAATTGCATTAAAATCCCCCAAAGCAGCCCATGGCACCTTAGGAACTTGATTACTTATAACTCGGAGGCTATTCCAAAAAACACGCCCCTCGATCTCCAAATTTGATCCATAAATAAAGAAAACGTAGAAGACTTTATGGTCAACTTTATTGTAGGCTTAGCAGTAAATAAATTAATCCTCTTTAGAAAGGATATCCAGATCCACCATTCCTCTATCCTAGCCAACCTATATACGTCTGATAGATGTTGCCGAATAATTTATAGTCAAATTTCAGCTAGGCATCAGTTTCTTAATCATTTGCTTAGCATTACTCTCTCTAACTTTTGTTTAAACTAATCCAACAATGGAGCAGCACAAAGAAAAAATAAAATGTCTAACCTTATGAGCTTTAATACGGCCATTAAGCCCACAGACATTCTAGCATACGATACTAATCATGAAAATGAGTAGAAGGGGAAGTTTTTCTTTTAAGCCCCTTTGGTTTCTTCAAAATTGATTTAAAGAGTTTCTCCTTGCATGAAGACATCCCCAGCTCAGTAGATATGTGAGAAATTGGAGGGGCCAAATGAGAGGCAACACCCTTTTGAAGTGAAAAATTTTGTAATGCAGAAGGTTGCTATCCAGCAGCTACAATAGGCACCTCTTGAAGTGAGCAATTTTGTGATGCAGAAGGCTGCTGTCCAGCATTTGCATCCAGTACCTTCCCTACAGCAGAAGACGCAATCTCAGGATTCGAAGAGTGGATAGTTCCTGTCCTATCAGCCAAAATATCATTCTTCATTGCAAACACCGGTGGCTACAGGTCAGAATTAGTAGAAATCAATGCAACTGAATCCTCCATATTTGGGGGAATTGCAGTAGGAGGCAGCCTCCCCTTCTCACTTCTAACATTAATCACATCATAAGTATCAGCTGAATAGTCGTTCAAGGAGCCTGATTTATCACCTTCTTGGAGGGCTATACAGGTAGGAGCAGTAGGCTGCATAGCAGTATGAGTAGGGGTCATTGTAACCACGCTCTCCATAGTTGAATGAATCACAATGGGAGGCTCCCTCCCCTTCTCACAACTCAAAGAATCCAAATATGCAGCATCACCACAATTGCCATCGGAGGGGTATGATTCATCATCTTTTTGGAGGGCTACAAATGTATTGGCAATCGGCACTGCTGCTCCTTGAACAAGGCTGTTACGATCATTTAATCGGTAAACCTTTTCCTTTAGACCCGATTTAGGACTTTTCAAGTGGGTATCCAACAATAAATGACCAATAGGTCGATATATCTTTTTGGACTTGCATTGGAAAGCACTATGACCAATCTGCTGACAACTATTACACTGAATAGGTTTTCGTTGATAGCTAATGTCTACCTCAACAAATTGCTCCACCCCCAAATCTGAACATCTCTCTGTTTTCAGCCGTACTTTTGAGGGCATTGAAGCGGCAGTACCAAGTTCCACACAAACTTTAGCGAATTTCATGTGCTCCATTCTAGCCATAGTGGTGTCCAATTGAATCGGTTTCCTTACAGTGCTCGCAATTTAGCTGAGAACCAATGATGTCCATAACTCCAGAGGCACATTAACCAAATTAATCCAAACTGGAATCATGCTCCTCCTTAAACAAAGCCATCCCAGGTTTCTATCATTTAAGAAACAAAGTTCTCCCCACAAACGCCCATAGACCATTCACCAAACATTTATCCATCATCGCTTGGGAGGAGAAATGAAAGAAGAAGACCCCATTGTCATTCCTAGCCACCTGACAAATCCCAAATCTTGCCCATATTTTCCGAGTAATGAAGTTAACTACACGGAAATTCAGGGGTTTCTCATAAAAGTACCCAATCATTGTGGCACCCCATACATCCTTCCCCTGTTTAAGCACTTCATTAGGTGGGATAATTTCTACAATATCACTTACGTTTCGTGGGGGAAACATTTAGAGACAAACTGCCTAAAGGCCCCTCCTGTTGAACAATTGAGGACCAGGAAGGCTGAGTCAAGCCCCCCCAATCCCAAAGAATTAGCCTCTTAGGGATTCAAGGAAAGGAGAATTAACCTTACCCTCATACATATCAACTTTCTGATTTTGGCCCTCAAAAACAGCAGCAAGAAGGGGAGACAAGTCCACCATCTGGGTTGCACGCATCGAATCAGCCATACCTCCTGGAGGAGAAAATGCATCTGTTTCCAACGCACACAATAATCCAGTCTTACCAACGGGGGGAGATTGCATACCATAAACAGAAGATTCCAAATCCTGGGAAGCACACAAGGAATCAACCTTGCCAACAGGAGGAGATTGCATACCATATACGGAATATACCAAATCTGCATCTGTTTCCAAAGGAAGCTGAGATGCTTCTTTAGAAAGCTGAAAGCTTTCAGCCAAAACTCCATGAAAATCCAATAAAGGAGGCTATTTGGACTCTGCAGAGGATGCTGACTTAGATGGAGGAAGAGAATACTGTGAAACTGGGAGAGGCGGGAGACAGTCAAGGGAAAGAGACGGTTGAGGGGAAAAATTAGATAAAGGCGTGGAGTTTGTAGCAAGGATATGAGGGTGGACGAGAGTTTGCAATGGGCTGGACGAAAGAGATGATGCGGGAAGAGAAGGAGAAACTAGACGGGCAGCAACACCGAGGGACACCGGCAGGGAGGCTTCGATGGCGGGAGGACAGAGAGAAGGAGGCAGAGGAGGAGCGGCCGGAGGGCCCAGAATGCCAGCCATGGCTGGCGGCGCTGGGCTAGGGCAGAAGCAGGAAGGAAGAAGAGAAAATCCTAAGCAATTCCTTTACAGAGCTGGGGAACCAGTTGAATTTCAGTTGTACATTATATACATATATTATTATATTTGTGTGAGTGTATATGTACATGTATATGTACATGTGTCTAGTCCCCTTAGATGGTGACCATTGGCGCAACGATAAGGTTACTCCATTGTAATCCAAAGGTCATGATATTAAACAATAGAAACAACCTCTTTATAAGGATAAGGTTGTGTTCATTTTACCTTTCACGATTGCTCATTGTAACCTAGGCGTGATGTTTAACAGAAACAATCTCTTCGTAGTATAGGGGCAAGACTATATGAATTTGACCTTCTCTCGACCCTAAAATATATGAGCCTCGTGCATTGTTCCCCCTTTTCCACCTTAGCCATAAGCAAAGTATTTGTGATCTGAGGCCATTGTAACTAGCACTAGCTAAAGATTCTGATAGTGTAGCTTATTATATTGCTCCGGCCTGATTGATGACTAGTTATTCTAGGGAGTTTTTTTTTTTTTTTTTTTGGTTTTTGGTTTTTGAAAAGTGGCTTGGGAAAAGTTGTGATAGGCAACTTCTGCCTGAATTATTTTCAGATTATTCATGAAAAAAAATATTGGATTGAAACTTGTTAAATAGTCCCATAGCAATATATAGTAAACATAAATATGTTGTTTTAAGAAAATTTTCGAGAAGATCAAAATATAGCTTTTTCCTAAATATATTTTCAACAGTGATGCCCAATCACATCCATCGACTCCATAATAAGCATTTGCGATTTCCATGGGATGCCAACATATGACCAGGCATAAATGGGTCTACAAGGAAGCGAATGGAGCATGAATGATGCTGTCACATTCTGTGAAAATTCAATTTTTAATTATCATAACCACAAATTATTATTATTGTTACTTTCTTTTTGGTTGGGTTGAAGGGGGGGTTTATGGTACAAATTTTGGCTTCCCTCCTCCCATGAATGGTTTAAAACTGTCAAACATAGGAATCATGTTTGCCCCTGCCCCGCTTCCCATTCCTTGTCCATCCCTCCATTATCTTCCCTGACCTTTACTCTTCCCCCAAATAAAAAAGAAATTTCCAAACTTGTTAATAAAATAGAGATCATTTTTGGTTTCATCATTTTAACCCAATTCATTTCTCTTGTGAGTTATGCTATAAAGACTGTAAAAATGATATGCATGGATGAAAATATTGGTATTGGTATCAGTTATAAATATATTAGTATTAGATAGATAGGATAATTTATATCGGTATTGGATTGATTAAAAGAAAAAAAAATTTTGAAAATCGTAAGTTGAAAAGACCATGTTGACTTATATATCATGATATATCCCTGATATGAAAATATATAGTAATATTTTCATAGTATCGAAAAATATTGGTATTGTGGGACCCGATATCGATATATATCGACTAATATTTATAATATTGGTCTATATTTGCATTAATAATGACATTCCAATTGAGCATTAATTGTTGGATGTAGATTTCACACATAAATTCTGCATTACTCTGTGATTTAGGATGGGAAGGGGGAAGAGAAGGAGAAGAGAATAAAGGGAAGTATGAGTAGTGTGAATTTAGTCAAGAGAAGAGAAAACTAGGGAAGATATAAGAAACATACGGAAGGAAAAGAACAAAAACTAAACCAAACCAGATCATACTAAGCCTTTTTCCATGATGGATGCAACGCTTTCATTTAGCTTTGTCATAGCCTGTGTTCTCTAACAAGTCCAAATTGCAAGATGTTACAAATGGTTTTCTTTAAAATCTGCATCTTTTTTAATGGGTCCAGCTCTTCCAAGCTCTCATATTTCCTAGCAGAAACAGTAGGCTGTCTATGCTTTACACGGCCTAAGCACCTCAACACTTCTCTCACATTTTTTCTTCTGGTTGCCACTCGATTTTCTCCCTTTAATGTCATCTCAAATCCTATATGTTCTTGTGACTATACACCCATCACAATATCTTATCTCTACTATTGCCATTTTTTCACATGTTAGTATTTAGCCACCCAATCTCCTCTCCATACATGGTTGGGCACCTTATGGTATTTTCCTTTAGGTTTAAATGGTATTATCATGTCACAAAGGACACCTTAAGCACTCTAGGTGTTCATACAACCCACTTTAATCCAGTGAATTGTATTCTATCTAATTGACACATATTTCTTAACCATTGTTCATGAAATAATTTCTTATTGGTAAATTTTCCAGTTTTAATTGTTACTTATTTATTATTTCTCTATCATTTCTAAACTTACATTTCATATAACCTTAATACTAAAAGCTATGACATCCAAAGTTTTTTCTCTAACTTCCACCTTGGCACTGGCAGCCTCTCGTCTCATACATTAAAACTATCATCTATAAAAAAATATATAAAGATACATCATCTTAAATGCGCCTTGTCATTTCACCCATAACCAATTTAAATAGAAATGGGCTTACATTTGACTTAAGCTCTTCCTTCTCTCTAGGATTTTCTCTTCTTCCTTCCTGCTTCTGCCCTTGCCCAGCCCTGCTAGCAATGACTAGCGTTTTGGGCCCTCCGGCCTCACCTCCTCAACCTCCTTGTCTCTATCCCCCCGCCGTCAAAGCCTCCTTGCCGGTGTCCCTTGGTGGTGCTTCCCGTTTGGTTTCCCCTTCTCTTCCCATATCATCTCTTTCGTCAGAGTTTGTATGGAGGTTGGTGGTGCTGCTTCAATGCCCTCAAAAGTACGACTGAAAACAATGAGATGTTTAGATTTGGGGGTGGAGCAATTTGTTAAGGTAGACATTGACTATCAATGGAAACCTATTCAGTGTAGTAGTTGCCAACAGATTGGTCATAGTGCTTCCCAATGCAAGTCTAAGAAGATATATTGACCTACGGGTTGTCTGCTGCTGGATACCCACTTGAAAAATCCTAAACCGGGTTTAAGGGAAAAAGGTTCACCGATTAAATGATCATAACAACCCTATTCAGGGAGTAGTAGTGCCTACTGTCAATACATTTGCATCCCTCCAAAAAGGTGATGAGTCATGCTTCTCCGATAGCAATTGAACTGATGCTGCATATTTAGATTCTTTGAGTTGTGAGAAGGAGAGGGAGCCTACCATTGCAATTCCTCTAGCTATGGAGGGTGTGGTTACAATGACCTCTACTTATGCTGCTATGTAGCCTACTGCTCCTACCTATATAGCCCTCCAATAAGGCAATAAATCAGGCTCTTTGAATAACCATTCAGCTGATACTTATGATGTGATTAATGCTAGTAGTGAGAAGGGGAGGCTGCCTCCTACTGTAATTCCCCTAGATATAGAGGATTTAGTTGCACTGATTTCTATTAATTCTGACTTGCAACCATCGGTGTTTGCAATGAAGAAGGATATTTGAGCTGGCATGACAGGAACTATCCACTCTCCAAATCCTAAGATTGAGTCTTCTGTTCTGGAGAAGGTGTTGGATGCAGGTGCTGGACAGCAGCCTTTTGCATCACAAAATTGCCCACTTTAAGAGGTGCCGGTTGTAGGTGCTGGACAGTAGCTTTCTGCATTATAGAATTTTTCACTTCAAGAGGGTGCTATCTCTGATTTGGCCCCTCCAGTTTCTTACATGTCTGCAGAGTTGGGAATTCCTTCATGCAAGGAGAAACCTGTTAAGTCAATTTTGAAGAAACTAAAGAGGTCTAAAAGAAAAACTTTCCCTTTTACTCATTCTCATGATTAGTATCGCATGCTGGAATGTCCATGGGCTTAATGGCCGTATTAAAATTCATGAGGTTAGACATTTTATTTTTTCTTTGTGCTGCTCCATTGTTGGATTAGTTGAAACAAAGATCAAAGAGAGTAATGCTGAGTAGATGGTCAAGAAACTGATGTCTGGTTGGAATTGAGCTATGAATTATTCGGCAACATCTATCGGATATATATGGGTTGGATGGGATAGAGAAATGGTGGATCTGGATATCCTCTTCAAAGATGACCAATTTATTTACTGCAAAACCCCCAATAAAGTTGACCATAAAGTCTTCTATGTTTTCTTTATTTATGGGTAGAATTCGGAGATTGAACGGTGTGTTTTTTGAAAAAGCCTCCGAGTTATAAGTAATCAGGTTCCTAAGGTGTTGGGGGATTTTAATACAATTAGATCGCCTTCTGAGGGCTTGGGTGGCAGTTGGAATGCTAAGAGCTCTATGAATTTGGATCAATGCCTCATTGATTGTGATTTACATGATTTATGTCATGGTGGTGTCTTCTATACCTGGAATGATGAAAGAGATGCAATTGTTCGTATTTACAGAAAATTGGATAGAATTGTTGTAAATGGCACCTGGCTATCGGAGTTCAATACATATAAAGCCTCCTTTCTCCTGACGAGAATATCGAATCACTCTCCTTGTGTTCTCTCCCTAGTGGGCATGGATCGGTCGAGGAAAAGTATGTTTCTATTTAACAATTTTCTCACCAAGTATTCACAATTCTCCCATGTTGTTCGTGAGGCCTTGCAGGGTGAGATGCAGAGCGTTCCGATGTATCAGCTTATAGCTAAGTTGAGAAATGCACGAAAACTTCTCAAAAGTCTAAATGCCCAAGTTGATAATGGTTCGGAAGAGGTAGTCAGGTCATGAAGAGCATTGGAGGAATGCCAAAAGGCTACTTTTCATCATCCTAATCAAGTGGTAGTTGATGTGGAAGAGAAATGCAAAACTGCCTACCGCCGTGCCTTGGAATAGGAACTCAATTTTATTCAGCAGAAGGCTAAGATCAAATGGTTCCAGGAAGGTGACCAATGCACAAAGTTCTTCTTTCGTTTAGTCATCGTGAACTATAGCCGCAATAGGATTCTCCCCTTGGTTAAAGAGGATGACACCCTACTAGTAGTCTTGGTGAGGTTCAGTAATTGATAGTTGCCAACTTTATGCGAATCTTAGGAATGGGTCATGCTGACCCTTTGACAAGGAAAGACTCCGCCCGTTCATCTTGTGTACTATTCTTGATAATCCTCGAGAGTCTCTTTGCTACCCGGTGAGTGATGAGGAGGTTCGGCAATCTTTGTTCTCCATAGGTGATTGCAAAGCACTCAGTCCAGATGGGTTCTTGTCGAAGTTCTTTAAAGATGTATGGCACATTGTGGGTCCTTCAATTATTGAGGCAGTTTAGAACTTTTTTTAGTATGGGAAGCTCCTCAAGCAGGTCAATGCTACCATCATCAGCTTGATTTTAAAGGTGATATCACCCTCAAAGGTATCTGATTTTAGGCCTATTTTGTGCTGCAATGTTATTTACAAAATCATTTCAAATATTATAGCCAACCGTGTCAAACCTATGCTTCTATATCTAGTTGATCCATGCCGAACTGCCTTTGTGGTAGGGAGGCAAATTAGTGACAATATTTTACTCGTTCAAGAATTGCTTCATAAGTGCCATTTTGGCAAGGGCATTCCCTTGTGTGCTATGAAGGTGGACTTAATGAAAGCATGTGATTCAGTCCAATAGGATTTTCTAATTGCTATTCTGGAATTGGACTTCCCTCCCCAGCTGGTCACATGGATTCGCCAATGTATTATCACCATAGCCTTCTCTATTAACATAAATGAAGAATCAGTTGGGTTCTTAAAGGGAGCAAAGGAACTTAGATAGGGTGATCATTTATTGCCATACTTCTTTGTGTTGGCTATGGAAATACTTAATGAAATCATTGAAATGAAGGCTCGTTGGAATGGCAATTTCAAATACCATTGGAAATGTGATTAAACAAGTATAGTGATGCTTGCTTTTGTAGATAATCTTCTTTTTTCTCTAAGGCAGATGCAAATTCTGTTAGACTACTTCATAGCTACCTTAAGAAATTAGAACTGCTTTCGGGGCTTACAACAAATAGAAAAAAAGCGAATTGTTTATATATACATAGATGAGAACACCGTACAAGACATCGGAGTTATTATGGGCTACAAACTGGGATACTTTCCGGTGAGATATTTGGGTGTCCCACTTACTATCAGTCGGCCCTCAAAGAAATATATTGTAAATCCTTTCTAGATGAAGTGGTGAGGAGGGTGACCTCTTGGAAGAACAGATGGCTGTCCTTTTGTTGTCAGCTCCAACTTATTTCCCCCATTCTATCAACTATTCACCCCTATTGGGCTTCGATTTTCATCTTATCTAAAGTTGTGTTAAAGAAGATAAAAGGTTATATTCGCCGATTTCTCTAGCATGGATCCATAGAAGGAAAATATGTAGCAAAGGTAGCATGGGAGGATGTTTACATTGCAAATGATGAAAGTGGCTTGGGACTCAAAAACCTCCGTACTTCTAACAAGGCATTAATTAGTCATTTCTATGGAGGGTTATCACTAAAGATCCTGCTTCTGTGTAATCTTTATGGATTCACACCTATTGGACTAATGACAGATGCATATAGACCATCAAAGTTTCTAACTCAACGGCAAGGAGTTTGAAGAAGATCATAAAGTTGTGCCCCGCTTTGCAGCTTAGGATGCACCATCACATTTGTGATGGTGTTGGGATTTTCGTATGGACTGACAATTAGCACCCATTGAGGCCACTATGCGACAGATATACGGAGAGATTGATTATTGTCATTGGATTATCTTGGGATGCTAAAGTCCAAGATATCATTAGTCATGGAACGTGGAAGTGGCTTAATCAATTAGATGTGGAGGTGGCTAGCATTTTAGATAATATGCCAAATTTCTATCCCAATGCATATCGGAAACATGAGATCAATTGGTGTGATAGTCAAACTGGTGTTTTCACGGTGAAATTAGCCGACAAAATATTCCGGGGCCCCAAAGAGAAAATGGTGTGGGGCTATCTTGTTTGGGTCCCTCAACATATAGTGGCACATGCTTTTACTCTATGGTTGCTATTCGGAGGAAATTAAGTGCTTTGGATTGTATTAGCACCTTCATTCAACAACTTACTACGTGTATACTTTGTAGTAATTGGATTGAAAGTTATGATCACTTATTTTTTAGATGCCCCTTTTCAAATAGTGTGTGGAGGATGATGTGTCACCGTGTGGGAATTAGTTGGCCGTATAATGATTGGAATTTCAACATAATATAGGCAGCCCTCAAATGAAAGGGAAAGAATATCAAAACATACTTTTTTCGCCTCACTCTTGTTGCTATAGTATACTTCATTTAGAGGGAGCGCAGCTAGAGAACTTTCCAATACTCTGTACCAATGGATGAGACACAACTGGCCAATTTGATCACAGCCATAGTTTGACACAAGATAGAAACGACTTTCATTGGATGGAACCAGTGCAACAGATCCATCATAACAAGATGGCGTTTGCCTTTAGCATGTATTAGTTGGAATTAAATTTGTTTTCTATCTATTTTTTGTTTTGTCTACATGGCATGTAATGCAAAGCTTGGGGTATGCCCTAATGTATATGCTTTAAGTCCAAGACCGTATATGGCCTGAATTTAGAATATAGATTGTGTAAATTCTTTCATCTCAATATATACATTACTTATCAAAATAAATAAATAAATAAAACTTACATTTGACTTCTCATGTAAATTATTTGTCATTGGAAACATCTGATTCTCCCCTTTGCAAGTCATTATACAAGTATGCTCCATTTTACCTATCTTTATAGCTTAAATTATGTAATGAAAACACTTTTTTCTTCAAAATTTTGCAGAATACTTACTATTGGGACTATATCATATGCTTTTTCTAAATCAATAAACATCATAGGATGGTCCTTTCACCTTTCCTTATATTACTCAATTATATGCCTTAAATAGTAGATAATTTTCATAGTAGACTTATTTTCCATAGATTTAGATGGATTCTCTAGTACAGTTATATCTTGCATTAACATTCTTTTAGTAACCCCTTCCTATTACTTCCGCATATGACAATCAACTTAATACCTTTGTAGTTGATATAACTTTGTATATTTCCCTTGTTCTTGAATATAGATACCAACTCCTGTTACTTCCTCTTATGACAATCAACTTAATACCTTTGTTATTGATGTAACTTTGTATATCCCTTGTTATTGAATATAGGTACCAATTTGCTCTTTCTTCACTGATCTAACATTATTGCTACTTTGGATTTTATCCCTAAAAGGCATGTCACAAAATAGGAACCACTTTGACCCCATAATCCTTAGGGTTTTACCCCCTAAAGGCATCTCACATGGTTTCTTTCCCTCTTCAGAATTGCATGGTCCAATACACACTGATGTGGGGCTCGACTCATTCCTCCCCCCTTCAATGCCCCAGAAGCTTGCCAAGAACCTTCTCACTCATTGCCCACATCGAACCTTCCTAGTTGGGCCGGGTTATCATAAGTGTCAATGTTTGAAGTTTCCAATCGAATCTTGTTATCTTAGACTAACCTCTTTAGCTAGACATGTCCATGATACGGTAGCCCTTGTTGATTGATCGCACTACTTCAGAGTGATGTAACAGCTGTAGCTTCTTAACTGATATACTTGAACATCACAACAGTTGCCAAGTAGAGGACATTCAATGTCAATATTCTTAGTTCTTAAATCCATGTCAAAGATCCAACTTAAGTATTGTGCTGGCTGAAACCACCAAATGTCCCATCGTCCTTTATCTGAACTTGGGGCTAACAATGCTGTGGACAAAATCCGTAACATAAGTAGACTGATGGAGTTAAAAAAAGGGGCAACACTGGGAGAAACATGAGGAAGTCACTAATATTCCAACAATGGGATATTTTAATGAATAATGAAGGTAATTAATGACTAATGTGCTTATATAATGGACGAGAATATCGGATAATATATATTGGTATCAGCTCCATTGATATCAATATTTTCTGATACAATTGCAAAATTGTGATATATTGTCTTAGCGGCCAATATTTGCCTGTTAGCTCACGATTCCCATAATTGTTTTTTTTTGAATATCGATACATATTATTCAATTTGTCTGATACCGATATGACTATGTAATATCTTCATTCGTGGCTTATATAGTCATTGAGTCTTGAAATGACTTGGAAATAAAATGAATAGAAATAAAAATAAATTAAAACTACCAATGAATAAAGTTAGAGGAATCCTTTGACAAGAACTAAATATAAAATGATTCCAAATTGTAACTTAAGGTTTCCATTCCCCTACTCCAAATTGATTTAGGAGAGGGAAGAGATGGAGGGAGAGAGAATATAAATCTAAAGAAGGGAGATGTGGACTGAAATCGTGGGAGAGAACCAAAAGAGAGGGGAGAAAATCTCAACAACTCAATAATTGGATTCATCAGCCACAGCTCAAACACAGGGCTATAATGAACTTACATAGTAGGCAACTCTTGATGTAACTAGGAAATGTAATGTAATTTCCAGAAATGTAATGAGTCTAATGACCTAAGGTAATGGAGTAAAATCCAAACCCTACTAAAATAAAGATCATAACCTATCAAATAAAATCACAAAATATAAAATGGCAATTATTTTCTGGACAATTTAAAAAATATAGAAGTGCATTCAATATTATCTTTAGGTTTCCATGGTGATATTATTTTACTTAGAGACATTCATCAACCACTGGGATGGTTATCAATCAATCTAGGAGTTTGGTGATGAACTTTGCAGATCCATTGGTGACATAAACTTTGCTCGGGGTGTAATTGAATTGAGTGAAGATTTAATAACTTCAGGCTATGCACACTTGAATTCCAACTAAGCTGAGCTTAATTGTGCTTTAAGGACTATTTTTCTGCCTCAGCTCTGTTGATCTTGACTGAGCTTGGGCTCAAATTTGATATGTAAACCAGCTTTACTTAAAGTTCATAAACAAGTTAACCAAGCTCATGAATGATCTAAGGAAGCTAAAAAACAAGCCAATTGATGAGTTGTCTAAGTGATGTGGGAAGACCTAACTTCTATGTGGCTCCCCATAGGCGTGATGTTGGAAGAAATCCTACTGAACCCAAACAAATAAATTCTATTCAAAACTCAAATGGTATGAAAAATACATTGTGATTTGTAGATAGATGCCTTCCAAACTAACTGAAATTCTATATAGATAAAGATACTTCAGAATACCACATATTCTAGGTTCCCTCGACCACTAATCAAAAAACTAAAATTGTTAATTGGCTATCAATTCCATTGTCGGCTTGGGCCTCTTGGGCTACAACTCTGGGGATGCCTTGATGAATGTAGGCATGTAGTGCTTGGGCCATCCTGATGGCTCATGTTTTCTGATTTCATAATCTATTTCTTATTTCATCTCTAACATTGAAAGGGCGGGATTTTGGTTTGGTTCTATTTGATTTGGAAGCCAGATTAGTCAGGATTTCAATTCAGTTGATTTGTCAAGGGATACTTATCAGACTTAGATATTGAAGACATCAAAATACAAACTGAAGTTGAAATTTTGTTTATCAGTTATCTGAAATTGATGTACAACGTGAAGACAAAGATATCTGCAATTTGTTCTGAAGAGTGTGGGGTTGGTGGACTGGGGCGTCAGTTTGGGGGGTGGGGGCGGGGGGTGCTGTTTTCCCAACTAAAGAGATTGATGAGAGGGAGNGGAAAAAAATAAGAACGCCAATTAAAATATAAAAATAAAATAAACAAAAAAGAGACATTAGAGCCTCAATATGGAGTGAGTTTGATATAGCCTCACAATAAAGTACATTAAGGAATATATATTTTTAATGATACATATTTCATATTTAAAATAAATAAAACATTTATACCATTCGAGTCAGTAACTTAAATATTGAAATTCACTGAGCTGAAATCAAATGAAAACATTGTAATACTCCAAACTGAAACGATCGGTATGGTTTAAGTTAGTGGGTTTCCTTTTTTTTAACGAGTAATTTATGATAGAAGTGCAATGATTTGATATGACTAAAACTTCTTGAATTTACTGTATGATCAACCTTCCTGCAGGGTGTGAAGCGGGTTCTAGTGAAACTTGGGGCTAAAGGGTCAGCTTTATTTGCTAAAGGAGAAGAGCCAATGCGGCAACCCATCGTATCAGCTGCAAAAGTCATTGATACAACTGGTGCCGGTGATACTTTTACAGCTGCCTTTGCAGTTGCCCTTGTGGAGGGCAACTCTAGCAAAGAATGCTTGAGATTTGCTGGTAATTTACCCTGCTCTGGTCCCTTTTATGCTTCCCTTATGCTTATAAGAGAAATGTTTAAAGGATACTATTAGATAACGTGAAGTCTATCTATCCATATATTCTTACGTGAGTCCATTATTGGCCTGACACATACCATCACAGCTGCCTTTGCAATGGCCCTTGTAGTGGGCAGCCTACTCTTGCATTGGTCTTTTAGTGACCTAACAAACACTTTCACTGCTGCCTTTGCAGTGACCCTTGTAGAGGGCAACCCTAAGAAAAAATGATTGAGATGTGCTGGTATTTTTTCCTGCTCCCTCGTAGTTATGCTTTTTTTATGCAAACACAAGAAATGTATAGGGGATTTTGTCAGGTGACATGACATCTGTCTATTTTCCTATTCTTAAGTTGGTCCATTAGTCGCCTAACAGCTGCCTTTGCAGTGGCCCTATAGAGGGCAAGACTAACAAAGATTTCCTGAGATTTGCTGGTAATTTCCCCTGCTCTCCTCCCTTTTATTCCTCCTATATGCAGACACGAGAAACGTTTAGAGGACACCCTCGGGTGATGCGGCATCTACATATCCATCTATTCTTACATGGGTTTATTAGTGGCCTAACAAATACTTCACAGCTCCCTTGGCAGTTGCCCTTGTATAGGGCAAGCCTAGCTAAGAATGCTTGAGATCTGATGGTATTTTTCCCATGCTCCCTTTCCTGGTCTTCATGCTAAGTGCAAACACAAAATATGTTTTTGTTTTCACAGGGTTATGTGAGCCCGCTAATATGAATGTTTGGATGAATGTCACATCATTTGAGGGTGTCCCTAAAACTATCGTCCCTAACGCTTGTCATTTTTAACAGCTGCAGCGGCTTCTCTTTGCGTTCAAGTTAAGGGGGCCATTCCAAGCATGCCAGATCGTAAGTCTGTTTTGGATCTTCTCCAATCTCTTTAAGTCGTCTTATGCCTTTTACTAGCGAAACATCTGTCGCCCTGTTCACCCCGTTCACCGTGCTTCCTCGGCATACACTACAATAACCCATCTCTCAAACCTTTTGAAAAAGTTCGATAAATGTCACAGGATATTGTTTTCTTTCCGGCCATTCTTTGTAATCATCACCGGCAACATGGACAACTGCTAGCTAACTAAGTAGTAGAGTCTGATGGTGAGATCCGATTGCAGGGTTCAATTAGTGCTGGGAAAGTAAAGAATGGAATGTCCAGCTCTTCAGATTTCTAGTTATGCTCATAAGAGACTGAAACAGTCTCTCTACAATGTATTATTTTCAGACCCCACAATTCGGTGTCTTATGTACTGGGATATCTTTTTTGCCCCGACCTTCATTTTTTAGGTAGGACGAGTTTTCAAATAAGGTCATGGATTAAATTATCAGCCAATATTAGCATTGGTTATGGCAGAAATAGTATCATATGTCATGGATGCGGTTTTTTACTTCTGGGCATATCAAAAGTAAATTATATATTGAAATTTGACATTTGTTTATCAAAGATTTACAATTTTGAAATGCTTTTGGCAATTCTATTCATGTTAAGTTTGATAGATTTATGTTGATGGAAAAAAAAAAGGAAAAAAAAAGCCCCCAAATTTT
>JAODPA010066560.1:0-10875 GCA_025585075.1 Nepenthes mirabilis
AATTAGGAACATATTATTAGATTTTCTTATACTAGACAAAATATATTTATCGTTAAATTTATGTAGAGTTTTTCTTTGTCTTTTCTTCAAATTTATGACTTGAAAGAACATATGATCATACAAAATTGTGAGAGTATAATTTTAAAACATGTCGGAAGTTTAATGTATAATCCACAAACACTACAATATTATCTCTCACGATAATTCTTACATAATTTTCAAATTGACATAAACATAATAAATCCTTCCAAGATATCCTCCAAAGAACCCACCAATCTAATCTTATCACCAAATGATTTAAGCATGTTAATTTGAAATGTATTGAGTTACATGGATGAGCCAAAATTTTAATAAGATATAATAAACATTATATGAAGATAGTCGAGTACTATACCACAAGCTTACAAAAGGGATGCACATGACTTGCATGCAAATGTAGAAACTTCAAAAGTAAGGTCTAATGATATTACTTACTGGTAGGGCCAAAACTTGAAGATTGGTTTATATATGATACTAAGCGCACTCATCAGAATTCAACCATCTATTCTTAAGTCATCCTATGGCCGGGAGCATTCAACATAGCATGGCCCTCTATCTAAGCCGCCCCTCAACCGGAGCTTAGTCCTTTATCTCCCCAAGCCACTCCGCTACTGAGCACACTCATCAGAGCTCAGCTCTCTATTTCCATGCCACTTCCTAACTAAACTCACTCTCCAGAGCCTAATTCTTTACTAACACTTAATCCCCATACATGCATTCATGCACATTTGTTCTTCTTTTGGCTTTCTATTTAATCAAGAAAGATTTTTTATTTGAATATCGGAAGACATACTTGGAAGCGAGTCCTGCCATCCTCTGACTTCCTATTCATTAGTTGTATTGCGCAAGATCTAGGTTCAAAGTAGTGTGGATCGGACCAAATTCGACTCAACCTCTTGGGCATAACAAGTGGCCTCCTAACTCATTCAATAGCTCAAATCTAGAGATGTATTATTGGTGCAATCTGTGGAGAGTGACTGTAAAATCTAACCACCACACCTACAAGAACAAGCATGGTTAGTATTGGCGCATAGATCAAAGCACTGGCTGTGAGCATCGTCTCCCGTGATGACGCCCCTCGTGGGTAGTCACAAGGACGAACAGTTCGGCTAGGCCACCCGCATCGATTTGAAGATGTCATGCTGAGGGCTCTCCCTCCGACTCCTAGTCCTCAATGCCAGAGGGAAGGACTCAAAAGAGGGAGGCGGCGCCCCGCCTTCCTAAAGATCTTACAGCCCAAGCAACCATGGGAGACAGGATCTTAGCGCGATCGAAGGACCGAAAGAGTCACAAGGTGACAAGAGGCACCTTATCCAAAAAAGAGAGCTCTACGAAGCATTAGTAGGCACCTCACCGACCTGAGACCTTATGCCTGATGTCCTCACCCAACGTTCTGCCTAAATCGGACCTAAGCCCTACTGGGCTCTGCAAACCTCAGTGACACCTGGCACGAAGTATGTGGCAAGCCAGAACCTCCTTGGGGGTAGCAGAGCTTGCAACCTCATATGCGGCATTCCATGCTAGAAAAAACCTCCCGCGTGTCAAGTAAGACTTCCCACAGAACCTATGGGTTGCAAGTCGATGAAGGGATTCCCGCCTCTAAGATTTTGCTATTGTGCGACTGTTGGCCCACTGAGGCGAAGGCCGCAAGATTCATCAATAAATACAAGAGCCACCGAGTCCGCACTCCATGCTGACCGCCACAGCCGACCATACTATGGAGGCTTCACATCTCAAACCTAGTGCCCATCCCTTTAGGGTTGAAGGAGGTCTACAACCACCACCAATAGCAACGCTAGAGACAAGTAAGGGCCCAGTCAGCACGAATCTAAAGAGCAAAGTGCTGAGTGCTGAACTAAGGTTCTTGAAGCCACAATGTTGACAATGAAGTCCTGTCCCTTGAAAAATGCTCCACCAAGTATGGCATTGAAATGCCAAGGGATAAGACCACCGCAAAAGGAAGAACTCAACTGTCTGATGACCTCGACATTTGGTAGAATTTGAGTGACAAGGCCCACTCCCATATGAGAAGTTTGACCTAGTCCTGGGATGCAGGATGAAAGCCTAGAGCATTGATACCTTCACCATCCCCAAAATACTGGTGAATTTCCACCCATGGAGAAGACTTCTATAGCATCAACAAGTGCTCCATCATTACCTTGTTGAGGCAAGAGGCACGACCCGGGAGGAGCTTCCAAGGCGCATGATGCTCCACTCAGGAGCATCTTTGCTAGAGCAAGAGGCCTCACCTGGGGGCTTGGCAAGGCCAATCTATAGCAACATTTCTCATCAACCTCATGCAAATCAGTAGGTCTTCTAGAAGCTACCTCAATGCTCATGATGGGGGGCTTGATGACTCTACCAAGTACCTTCCCGACCCGAGTAGCCCGAGGCTATACCGGCAAACAACAGAGCCTGAGCCACCAGCAATCAGACCATTGAAACCCACAAAAATGTGGTGGCCTACCGATTCATGGTGGAAGACCAAGTCCCCCGAAGTGTCGCGGCCATAGGCTAGAATGCCGTCAAGGCGCCTCAGCGACCCTTCAGAGCAATGCACATGAGCCATACACCCGAGATGGTCCCAAGGGCATAACTAGCCATCCACCACAAGTACCATCGATGATTTCATGCAGAATCTAGGTGAGTTCTACATACATTATATGGATTACTTGAACCATGCCTTAATTAAGAAAATCATAATTTCCTTTGCTCAACCTACTCATGCGAGTGTTTGCATAACATTTCACAATATTAAATGGCCTAAATTGTCTCTAAGTTGAGTAAACTCTCATTCACTCATAGCTTGACCTATAAACTGTCAAAGACCCTCGGTCCCACCACTGAGCGGCTCATACGTGGTTGAATTTTGAACCTCAATCCCGTTACTGAGCAAACCTTACGGAGTTGAATTTTTAACCTCAATCCCATTACCGAGCAGCCCACGCACGATCGAATTTTAAACCTCAATCCCAATACCGATCAGCCCATGTGCAGTCAAACACAACCTTAGGGGACATTACAATATACGTGTAACAACTTCCTTCAATAGGAACAAGCACCATCAGTCAACGAATATCTGCGAACTAGGGCTAGACACACAAAGGTATGACGTCCTCTAACAGGATCGAGCGCCAAGTGGTAGTTGGAGCAGCCGACGGTCTAGACTTTGCCAACGCTCAGTGGCTATGGCCATGAGACCTAGTTTGCCCTAGTGAGGCTCACCAAAACTCGTGCCACGACTTCCTCCCATAGGAAAGAACACGAATAGACAAACATGTTCGACTAAAGCCCGTTAACTATGGTGGCAGTGCATTGTGCCACAACCTCCTCACAGAGGGAGCTAGCACAGTCAGACTATACATCCAAATAAGTTTGATGGAATGGCAATGACGCTCAGTTAGCAAAATAGAGTCCATATGGTACAGAAATAAATTGACATTGTGGGAGACATCGACAACAATGGTTAGAATAATCTAACTGCTTCATTGAAGATTCTAAAAAGTATAATCCCGGCACCTGAGTGCCTACAACAAGTGCAAAAAGCTACCTACGTCTATTACCGAGGCAACATCGTAGTGGCAGCGGCCCCCTGATCTGTGTGGTATAAGCCCCTAAACTTCTCCTGGTGGCACACCAAATTGAGGCTCCCCAGTAAGTCGGCTATTTTGAAGATCAAAGAGTTGTTGCCATACCCTCTGAAGTTTGTTCTCAAGCGAGGCGATCCAATCCAATCCAAAGCTCAGGCTTTGGCCTCCAAGAGCTCCTAGTATCTCACCTCTAACTCGGACAACGCCCGGTCCGAGTAGGTAGCCTGCTCTTCACTCCACAGAGCCTCAGTGACAGCAGCACTTATCTGGCGCTCTCCATTATCCAATGTAGCGGGATTCGCATGCTCTTGGGACAGCCGCCAGATTTCAGCATCCCTCCAATGCGACACCCTCTTAACCACCCGAAGTGCTTGCTAGACCTTCCAGACGATGGACAACAGTTAGTCGAGAGGAAAGTAGAAAACACGATGATTTCAGAGGAAAGAAACTTGTGGCACAGTAACTCATAGTGGGAAGGCCCTCCATGGCATAACGGGCCAAGAGATTCGCAACTCTAGCAGGAATCTGTGGAGAGTGTAGGGGTGGCATATCCTGAGGAAGAGGCACCTCGAGGCTTGGATAAGGGTTGAGCCTACCAAAAAACCAAGAAGCTAGCGCACCGATTCTTCCAAGCGAGATGCCCCCTCAACAGCAACTTCAACCTCTGGTCCATCCCTGGTCGTATCCTTTCTTGCCGAGCCCTTCTGGCACCTACCTTAGCTAGCACGGTGGGAGAAGCAGATGCAAACACCTCTAAAGAAAAAGTCAGCATGATCGGGGTCCTCCCTCCTAACATAACCACGGTGCCCATAGGCTTGCCCGACTCGTCAGCTAAGAAGACCCCTTCTTTGCTAGCAAAGCCAATAGAGGACTCCTTCCCTTCAAATTTATCAAATGAATTGTAAAGGTCTAGATCGTCTAAGGATGACTGATCTACGCCAAGCCCCGTAGACGACCCACCTTAAACCAAAAGAGATGCCCTCGCACATGCCTTGTCAATCCTCTGGCATTCCTCAGATAAGGTAGGTGATGGAGGAGCCACTCCCTCAAGAGCCCGCTCATGTGAGTCTCAAAAGAACAGTGCCCTGCTCCTTCTCTTGAGATGACACCCCTACACGATGGAGGTGCCACCTTCCTCTAGTGAAGTCTCACCAGGATCTCCCTCTAAGGCACCCTGGGAGACCCAATCTTCAGTACGGCATAGAGCAACAAGGTGATCCCCAACCAGTGCTGTCAGGGGTTGCCCCATCTGCGCCTCGTGCGATGGGATGCTGCTAGCATAGAATCTATTGACCCTACCCCAGTTATTTGGGACCCTCCAACCGACACCAATCACCAAGAAAAAGAAGCACATCTTCCAGCCCTCTACTGAACTTGGGCTTCCCCCACGTAGTTGAAATCTCGCTCAGGGGATGAAGGAGACCCAGTCACCCTCTTAGCTAATTCAAAGAAGCACCTTCAAAGCCCAAGCATCTAAAGTAAGTCTCTTGGCATGAAGGAAGGCACACAGGGTCACCAAGTACCAAACGACATATGGAATTAGACAAGCCATAGGGATCTCCAGTGCCCTTAGGATCTCACTCAACTCCCTCGCAAGTGGATGTGGAGACCAACCCATAGATGCTCCTTATAAATGGTTATGAACCCAAAAGGAGGGGAGCAAGTCGCATCCATTACACTAGGCTCAACGTACAGAATAAGGTTCAAAATGTGATATCTGCCACACGGAAACTCCATATCTTTGCTAGCCAAAACCAATGGGATACTGGCGACACCTTGGGAAGCCATTTGACAACCACATGAGTTCATAAGGAGAATGGCAGATTCGGGTAGAGATGTTCCAAAAGTAGAGAAGATGCAAGAATGACAGAAGAGTCAGCGCTTAAATAGTCAGCGCTTCAACCTGCAATGGCGTCATTCGAAAGATATCGGAGGAGTCGTGTCCCCATAATGGCTGCGACACGTGCCCTTCACCACATGGTCTAGTAGCACATCTTTTTGCTGGCCTCATTAAGGGGGTCGATGCATCACTTCCCTGTTAAGTCTGCTGACAGCTACCAGCTAAGACACTTCGAGGGGTGAGTCAATAGCAAGGCACAAGTAATGATGATTTGGCGCCTTGCTTTTCCAAAAACACAAACTGGCAACATGCCCCTTAGCAGGCTCAAGGCTGATCTGATCAGCACGCACCCCAACCTAGAATCTGGGGTGGACAACCATGAGTCAGGATCACCAGAAGACCGAGTCACCAGTGGCTCCAAATGTCAGATCGTCAGACATCAGTTAACGAAAAGCGATGTTTAAGCACTCCAATCATTCACATCATGAAAAAACATTGGGGCCAAAAAACATGAGAATAAGCAATGCTCGGTTCTTCCATTCATTAATTTTTTTCTACAAAGTACAAACTTTCAACTGCAAGTGTACAACATTAGAAGGAAATAAAAATCCATGGAGCAATAACCCAACTACATTGGCTCAATGGCTTTGAGGAAGATAGTTGTGATTGGAAATCCAAATGCAACTCCACGCCATGAAAGTTGGCCTCCCTATTGTCCACGTCCTTGGGAGAATGTAGCACAGTAGGGAGAGCATGCAGAGCCCTCCCTTATAAAAGCAAAGCACACTAGTGCTGCTCTCACCCGGGAGGCCACTTCCTAATATTTGAGCTCTAAAATGTGGCTATGACCTCCGAAGTCTGTGGGTCTCTGTAGGACCTAACACTGTGCCAAAGGCCATAGCACAACTCTAGAGCAAGGATGGTAGCTTCTCCTCCCCAGCAATCTTTGGAAGCGGTCCTACCAAGGGAAACTACGGGTCAAGCACTCGCCCAGATGGGAAGGGATGTCTTCATCCATCGTCCAATAGGAGGAGGTGCCTGCCCTTCAAATCTACTGGAAAAAGGATGCTTGAACATCAACGAGGAGAAGGCGACGACAGCTGCCAAGTCCTGCACCTCCTCTACTACCACATGACGACGGTGTAGGTTAGGCCTAAATGAGGAAAATTAGGGCAGACTTTAGACTCAACTACCGTATTAGCTTCAAACATCAGGCAGGAGTCTCCACTGATCTCAGCACATGGCTATGTAGGCTCTATGTCAGCTCTAAACTCTTGTGCCACTTGGCCGGTAAAGGCGAGTCGAGAAGTAAGGCATTGAGAGCCACTCTATTTATAACCGAGGGAGGAATCCACCCTCATTAAATCAGACGGATCAGGACGACCACCCAAGGAGTGCCATAGGTGGAAAATTGCCAGCATTGAATGGACATCAAGTCATGCTGAAGCTACCAAGCACATTAGAAAGGAGCGCACCTAGGGAAGGAAATCCCACGTGAAGGCTAGCACAGCAACGCTTTATTAGAACATGCCAGGGGTTGAAATTTTAGACCTGCCAGCATGGGGGGACTAGTGATGGCTTTGGTAATCGATGGGTCGGCCCAAGAGAGGCCCATAGGAAAGATCAACCTGAGAGCAGGAAAATCACTGCAAAAGGTCCATGCGGCCCAAGATTCATTCAATAGAGTTTGGACCATAAAGGATGACCATCCAACCGGCCCATTAACATAGCCCAATGGTATTCTCTGAATAGATTAAGTTCAACCTGCAAGCCCGCCTAATTGCCTGCCTGTTGCGCTGCGGGTATAGTTTGCCACCCCCCTTTGACTACCTAAAAAGGCATAACTTGCAAAAAAAGTAGGAAGAGGCACCCATGCAATGTTAGAGAATCACGACGCCATCAAGGCCCTATCAGCATCTAGCTGCCACCATTTTTCTACAAATTCCTTTTTTCCTCCATCTAAAAGTGGAGAGAAAAAAGAAAAAAAGGAGAGAAAGGAAGGGACGTATAGAGAGAAGATCGAGAAGGCATGCCCCCTCTCTTCTCGTCTCCCATGAGGCCTTATTCTCTCACTCCAGCCGATGGCTGTGTAAGCCTCCCATTGACTCCAAGTCCTTATGTTGCGAGAAGGGTGAAGGAGACTCGTAGAGTGTAGCGCAAAGAGTCCCATTGTTTGGAGTAGAGTGGGGACTAATAAGTGTCACGTTTCACATTCTTATATTTATCTTAATTGTAGGGAACGTGTGTTTACCTTAATAATTTGTAAATTACAACAAACCATAATACACAGGATCCAAAATAATGCACATCATCAATGACTTTGATATTCATTTAACAATAATATAATATCAGCTTTTAATAAAGAAAGATACCAACTAAAATCCAAAACTCATCTTATAAAAATTATACCATAACATATAAGATAACCATAGGAGATTTGCAAACATATTTCTAAACTATCAATACTAAAATTTACATTTCTGAGATGCTTATAAATTTACAAGTTCTTATATCATCACTCAAACTAAACTAATTACATCATTACTGATTATTGCATACTTAATGGTTCTTCTTTACATTTGTTTACCAGGTTTGAACTCCTACGAAGTATTTAAAGGGAAAGAAAATAGTAAGAGAGTAAGCCGAATACTCAATAAGAACATAATAGTCAATGATATATATTTTTTATTCAAAATACATAATATAGAGGAATAGGAATCATGATTCATGTAAAAATACAAATATACTTTTAAAATATTTTCATAATACAATTGGCTTTTCTTTTTCTTATACTTAATTTTTATTATTTGTCAACACATTATTACCTTACATATCTTAAGGAATCAGGATTAGTAGGCCTTACCAACTAATGAAATATTTGATCAATATTTAGATTGTGTTAGTCCATATAATTAAAAGTCAAAATCACATAATATAGTGATACTTTCTTCCTTATTTACATCCCAAAAATATGATAGATTATATTCAATCCATACAAATCAAAAGTCTTATCTTTCTTATTTACATCCTGAAGATAGGATGGCGTTACCTATTGTCTCCCGATAAATAGGGCCAAAATCACACAGTGATACTTACTCAGACAATAATCTACACTATAATATCCTAAGACATGTCAGGGATTATTATTCGCTGAAATAAAAATAATTGGTTTAATTTTCTTTCTTCTTAAAATTTCATAATAGAAGCCCTTATTTATAACCTTGCTTCTTCTTATTATTTTTCTCATCTTAGAGAAAACTCATATTTTCTTGGTATCATATTAGTTTTCACTCTTGCATAACATATCATATATATTCATAATAAGATCACGATAAAGGATTTCGTATATGTCCATAATAAAATCATATCAATCCATAATATAAGTTCATAAGTTCATATACATTTTAATATGTGCTCAACTTACTTTTAGATAATATATTATTCAATTTTTGATTTATAAATTTTATAATTTATCGGTGCACTAATCGGTTCATTTTTATTTTGTTTCTTTAACCGATTTGATCACAAATCTGATTTATGGATTTGTTCGACTTTTTATAACATTTTGTTGGTTATATCACGTGTGTCAATTCGTCATTATCCATATAATAAGTAACCGGTTTATCATTTTACAGAATTATACATAAATCGGATCACTTACCAAATTAGCCAGTTCATTTGAAACCAATTCATTTCTAACATTTAACATCCGGTTCTTACAATGGCGAATCGATTTATACGATATATAGTTTTTTTACTAATTTAACATACCATATATGGCCGGTTTATTATTTATTTCCTAGTTGGTTCATACTAGATTAGCAAAATAGGCAATTAAGTGCAAATCGCCCGATTTAGTGGCAATTTCCGTTCTGGGGCGGTTCGGTGACTAAATCAAGGTATTTTTGGAAAAGGTTTTACATGATAATATATTAACTCTAGTACTAAATAATATGATTGGATCAAGTGCTAGTTCAACTGGTTCAGTCCATCAAATGGACAGCCAAAGTTAACATCCACATGGACGTAGGGTTCTGCTACTCATTTGGAGATTCGATTCAATAGTCCATTCAACCATTTTTATGAGTCAATTTTACACAATCGTAATAAGAGTTTTAACTAATTTGTGACCAATTATGAGCCAATTTGGTGGTCAGATGGAGGCCAGTTCGGCTTGATTTTTTCAAATGATCAATTTTAGTATAATTGCTGAAGTTATTTTAGTTATTAATGAGAAGCCCAATTCAATGATTAAATTACCATGAAAAATTACTTTCCATTTATTTCTAAAATCAGCACATAATTTTGCACTGGCTCATATAAAGTTTTTATTTTTATCCTTATCAGATTCAAAATTATATATTGATTTTTCATACATAATTCTATTTCTGGCAGATTCAGTGACACTTTCTTTTCTTTGGGCTGGACTGGTCAGATTTTTTATCGTATTTTGTAAGATAAATTTATGCCAATTTTATAACATATTACCGGTTTATTAAAATATCATACATAATTTTTTTAGAGATTGAATCAATCTAAAACTTGGTAAAAATAGCAGCCAAAGTTAGCACCAGTAGCTACTTTATTTTAATCAAGTTCAATCTACCAGTCTGCTTTGTTTCCATCAAACCATCAGATTTTATGAAGATTAATTTTTTTAATAAAATAATTTAGCTAATATCTTAAAATATATTCAGTAAAAATTTTATGATATGAATCGATCAAATAAAGTATGTAAAAATTTGGACATTAGAATGGTGCAGGAGAGTTCAGCAACAAGATTTTATTTTGGCACGTTACTGAACTTTGCTCATTCTAATATAGATTCGGTGAGAATTTTAAATATTGGACCGACAATACTTTAAGATAAAATTAAAAATTTAATAATAAATTAAAGAGAGAGAATAGTTCTTACCTGATTTAATGTAGAATGATTTTTAAAAATTTCTACACCAAACTGCCAACCCTTCTCTCGATTCAACTTTCCTCTCTTGTTTGGCCTATCTTTTCTCCCTTTTCTCTCTCCATTTTTTCCTCTTTCTTTTGATGGATTTCTAGATTTATTTGCCTTCTAAATGAATGAATCATTCACAAAATTTTTAGGAGTTACCACATGCCCAAACAGGTGACAATTCCTTAACTACTCAATGATGATTCACTCTTTGCATGGGACTGAGTTGTTGGCTCCTTAATAAGCCACTTGTTGGAACCCTATTAGGGGTTACTTTGATAATTGTTAAGCCTCCTAGAGTGCCAAGTGTTCCACTAATTTCTTCATACAAAATTATTTCTCTTTTTTTTATTACATGTACACGTGTGTGTGTGCGCGCGCGCGTGTGTGTGTGCGTGTGTGTGTGTGTGTGTGAGGGGTGAGCCATGGCTCCCCCTTCTCCTTCCTTTCCTTCA
>JAODPA010066561.1:0-10875 GCA_025585075.1 Nepenthes mirabilis
TATATTATAAATTTTGTGTACAAAATCAAATTTAGATATTTGTTATTGGATATTTGATATATTAGAACATTTAGACAATTTACCTTATTTGGCTACTCAATTCAATTTAATAAATCAAAATCCGAATTTAGTCATAAATTATCTTTAAATTTAATCAAACAATTGATATGTTTAGGATTTCCGAACCCGAGCGGTGTGCCATTTACATGGAGAACTAAACCCTCTGCGCCTAGCGATGGCCAACGCGCGACTGCTTACAATAAATAATTGTTTTTATGTTCAAACTTAAAAAACGACAGACGTTTCGAAAGTTAACCTCCATATTCTCCATATTCTGTGCTCATCTTGAATCTCTCTCTGCTTGCGATTGTCAAAAAATACTCGGAGATCTCGATTCATATGTGAATGGAAGCCATTAGAAAGCAAGCCACGAAGCTTCGAGAGCAAGTCGCCAAGCAACAACAGGTTCCTCTCCCTCTTCCATTCCGTTGCTACCATGGAACCCTAATCTTGATCCTTGCAATGCTTAGTTAGGTTTTTTTAATTAGTCCGGGATATCTAATTTGTTGTCATGGTTTGTTCGCCTTACTTTACTTCTGTTCAAGTTCTGATTTTGTTGATGACTCTTGTATTGCATTTTCCATCTACGTTGGAAAATATCTTATTTTCTTCGTTGTTTCCTTGCGAAGTTTTGATGCTGTAGCAGAATCGCAATGATTTCAATTGGCTGATTTGAGTTATGAGATTTATCTGTCATGATCTTATGATTCGATCCGGGTATTGCTTCGGTTAGTTGGTGACTCTAGTATTGTGTTCGCCATCTACGTTGAAAAAGATCTTCTTTTCATCGTTGTTTCGTTGCCAAGTTTCGATGCTGTAGGAGAATCGCAGTGATTTCAATTGGCTGATTTGAGTTATGAGATATATCTGTCATGCTCTCATGATTCGATCCGGTTATTGCTTGGGTTAGTTGGTGACTCTTGTATTGCATTTTCCATCTTCGTTGAAAAAATTCTTCTTTTCTTCATTGTTCTGTTGCCAAGTTTTGGTGCTATTGCAGAATCGCAATGATTTCAATTGGCCATTTTGAGTTATGAGATCTATCTGTCATGCTCTCATGATTCGATCTGGTTATTGCTTGGGTTAATTGGCTTCTTTAGTTAGCGATGAACTTTAACAGAAGTATTGGATCTGTGTGATGCATTTCCTTTTGTAAGGTGCTAGATTCCTCTTCTTCCTGCAAAATCTTTGGCCATCGCATCCCATTTTTTTGGTTATCAATTACTGCTATGCTTTATTATGTTCTAATTCTGTACCTTAGACCATCAAATATCTCAATCATTCCCTAAGAAGTTGTCTTAAAAATCCTATCTCAGCAAGGCCAGGGAGAATATCGTAACATTTGTTGCATCACATGTTCATCCTGGAACAGAAGCTTAAAAGTAATTTTAGTGGCTGGAAATTATGCAGGTATGCTATAGATGATACATAAGGCAATCCCATTTTGTTTTCCTCTGGCTTTCTGCTGTCTCTGATGTTAGGGTGGCGATTGCGATTGCCCTTTGCATTTGTGAGTGTTTGGGATGTTTTTCTCATGAAGATGGGTGTAGAAGACTTAGGAGGCCTCTAATTATGGGTTAGATACAGGGTCTACTAAAGGGAAGGGATTCAGGCCTCTTTCGGGTGTGCAATTCTTTTTCTATCTGTGTATCTGGAGCTTTGATACTAATGACCCAAGTCCAAGCAACCAATCATTCATCCAGGCAACTGAATTTGAGTCAGCTCGCGTAGGTGCAAAATTCATTGGCCTAGTTACTTAATGATAGATGGCATTGTATGTATAACTAGGTCTTATATTCTCTACATAGTCAATGTGGGACATTGCAATTTCTCCCATTTTTTTTCTTGATGGGCTTGTCATGCCTAAGGATTGCTCTGGGTTATGTGTTTGGACATGTAGAATCCCATATGCCGCTTTCATTGTTCATAATGCTGTCTCCACATCCTCAATGCCACCAGCCACTTCCCTCACTGGAGCAAGAGGGTCACTGAGGGTGCTTGGTAGACCCAAGTGTGGCCTGTTGGGTGCGTTTTGATTTTGTTGCAGTTGATTGGTTTTCTGGTGAAGAGTTTGTAATGAGCAGCCTGCTATACCTATGAATTTATTGATTGCCACTTATAACTTTACCTTGTTCATTGTCTTATGCAGTAGTAGACTAGTAGTATGTTCTTTCTTGTTTATCATGAAAAAGAAGAGATACATAAAGGTCTTAAATTTGTAGATATGTCTCCATTTTAATTTTAGGGTGAAGGATTCTAATGTTATCAAGAATTTGTTGACCATCAGTTCTATTACTATAAAACTACTAAAACACATTTCATTTCCTTATTTTGATCGGAAATATTCTAATGATTTTAGAACTCTTGTTTTTTTGACACAGAGTTTGAAATCTCTCTCCACGTTATTTCTATTTTGACACATTGAGTTTTGATGTTAAAGCAACATTACAGGCAAACAATGCAATATGTAACCTCATATTAAATATAATACTTTCCTTTTATTTAAATAAGCTTAAGAACTCTGATAGTATATTGCATGTATAGCTCATTTCCTTTCCAATCCTAATGAATGACTAGTGCTAATCATCACCACATATCCTTGGTGAACCCACAAAACGTTTTCTAGGCGCTTGTTTGCCTTTTCCGAGTAATGAGTGCATGTTTGCATTTCTTCTTTGATTCCCCCATTAAGGACTGAATGTTCATGATACATGTGTTAGCTCAGTTGTTGAGTGAATTAATCTGAAGCTATTTTATCCGAGTCTTGATTAGGTTTCTTTCCCCTCCCTGCTTTTTAATTGTAATTGAATCCTTTGTTGTCTCCACTTTGTGATCATCATAATTGACCCCCATTTCATTTTCCTACATGTCATTTGTTTGCCATTATGCCTAAGTTTTTGAACACACAAGTTTTTCATTATTCTTCTGAAATCATGCATGTGGGTGACTTTTATTTATTTATTACTATTTCAGGCTGTCCTCAAACAATTTGGGGGTGGAGGATATAGCTCTGATAATGTCTTTGTTGATGGGGCAGAACTTCAACAGCATCAGAAGCTAGAGAAGCTTTACATATCAACAAGGGCAGCAAAGGTTGCCCGATTCTATGATGCTTATCTCTAAAATCTTCTAATTTAATGTGCCTCATCACATCAATTTTATTTTCAAATCTCAGCATTTTCAAAGAGATATTGTTCGGGGTGTAGAAGGTTACATTGTTACTGGGTCAAAACAAGTTGAAATTGGTAAGATTTTAGATGTTATATGCTCGAAATTTATCATGTTCTTTGCATTGTGGAATTGATTTTGTTACTTTGTGACCTGTATAACTTGTTGATCAGGAACAAAACTGTCAGAAGATAGCAGGAAATATGGTACTGAAAATACATGTACTACTGGCAGTACATTATCTAAAGCTGCATTGAGCTTCTCTTTGGCCCGTGCACAGATGGAGAAGGAGCGAGGAAATCTATTGAAGGCTCTTGGTACACAGGTTTGCTTAAATGTTCAATATTTTGCTGTTAGATTTAGGGTCAAGGATATTTCCTTGTGCTTAAGAACTTGTTTTACAAATGTCAGCTTGCTTTTCCTCTTGTCCCATAGTGAGGATGTTGGATCAAATGATTTAATTGACAACAACGTGCTTCATTATTTTGGAATTGGGCTTTCCCACTGCTACTTAAGCTTAAGTGATTTTTCTTGTTATTGATCCATGCAAGAAATAGTGTTAAATTATATGGGTAAATTATGTAAGAAAAGAGGTCTTTTTGAATTTTTACAGATCATGATTGTTGAGTCTCTTCTTTAAGGGCATTTCAAGTTTCATTCATTGAGTAAAATACTCACAGTAAGGGATATGTGTTCTTGTTGATTCTCAGCATCTTCTTGTGGACCATAGACTAGCGTGTTTGATGGGATGCATCTGCTGCTATCTCAACAAAATTAATGATTAATATGTCTCCCATTAGTCTGAAACCATTTGAAGAACATAAATTACTAAAGGATACCTCTTCCTTGGTGCTCAACCTACATTTAGGAGCTTATTTGAATTGTAGCAGGAGATCCTCAGATGTATTTGAAGTTGTTGTCTACCATCTTCCTTGTAAAAACGTGATTTAATTGGTGTTACTGGGATTTTTAGGTTAAGTCAAAGACCCCTGTGTCTTTTAAATTTTGAAAAAAATATTACTTGCTACTTTTCTAATTTGCATTTCTTTTCTGTGATATTTTGAGAGGTATGTTGGGTAGGGGGAGTTAGTGGAGATTGAACCTAGGCCATTGACATAGGCAAGTGGGTAGCTCACCCCAAGGCTGCCCTTGATCATTTTGCTCCTCCATTACCTGCCACATTTTGCTATGTGATTTCCTCATAGTATTTCTTGATTGGACTCATAACAATTTATTTCACATTCTGTTGACATCCCTTGATTGACAGGTGGCCGAGCCTCTTAGAGCAATGGTTATGGGTGCTCCCTTGGAGGATGCACGACATCTGGCTCAACGCTATGATAGAATGCGCCAAGAAGCTGAAGCTCAGGTATTGAGAAATATGGCACTGCTGTTGGATTGATAGCTTAATTATGCCTGATATATGTGTGAATTCTGCTGGGTGCCTGGGAGGGTGCATCTGTGTGTGTGTGTGTGTGTGTGTGTGTATTTTGTCCTTGAATTTGCTATGATGAGTTTAATCTGTTCTCTAAAGGGTTATCTTTTGCAGTCATTTAGTTCACAGCGCAGTTTATTCAGTTGTTCGGGTCTTGTTGGATTGGTTTACAGATTGGAAGTTTGTTGAGGTGTTAATTTCTATATTTAAGCTTGTTATTATATTTTCATTTGCTTTGGAACCTAGATAGGCTATTAAAGTTTCCAAATGCCAAGCAAAAGTTCAGGAAACATCAGGACATCCTGATAATGTTATGAAACTAGAAGCTGTGGAGGCAAAGCTTCAAGACCTAAAGTCCAACAGGGCAATATTGGGAAAGAAAGCGGCAGCATTTGGAAGTTCAATTTATTCAGTTTAAGCTATTTTTTGTCTTTACATGTGCTTTCATGAGTTTAATCTGTCCTCCAAGCAGTTGATCTTTGGCCAGTCATTTAGTTTGTAGCTCAATTTATTCAGTTGTTCTGATCTTATTGGATTGGTTTACAAATTAGAAGCTTTTGAGGTGTTGATTTCTATATTTAAGCTTGTCATCGTATTTTCTTCTGCTTTGGAACCTAGATAGGCTATTGAAGTTTCCAAACGCCAAGCAAAAGTTAGGGAAACATCAGGACACCCTGATAATATTATGAAACTGGAAGCTGCGGAGGCAAAGCTTCAAGACCTAAAGACGAACGTGGCAATATTGGGAAAGGAAGCAGCAGCAGCAATGGCAGCAGTTGAAGCTCAACAGCAGAGGTTGACTCTTCAACGGCTTATTGCCATGGTAAAACAAATTTTAATTTGCAGGGTTCTTGGATATATTGCAGTCTATTATATTTCTAACCTCACTTTTATTATTTTTTTTCCTCAAAAAAAAAAAAAAGGTGGAAGCAGAATGCTCATATCATCAACGAGCCCTCCAGATACTTGAACAGCTTCAGGGCGAGGTAATCCTACTACTTTTCCCTTTCTGCACTCTCTCCATAATTTTATCTTCACCTTGCTTGCTACTGAATCTTCTATATTTGAATGGTTTCTGCTATTTACTGATGCATTTTGTGACGAAAATGGTGATACCGTGCTTTATGACGGTCTCCAGATGTTATCAGAGAGACAACGCATAGAAGCTGCTCCTACCCCAAGTGTTGACGACATGCCTCCACCTCCATTATATGAAGAAGTTAATGGTGTATTTGCTTCACAAGCACAAAATGGATCAACAGACAGCATGGGATACTTCTTGGGAGAAGTAAGTGAGCAAGGCCCTCTTTGCTGCATGTTCTGGTTGCCTGAAAGAAAGTGCATATACAGCTTGTCAACATATTCACGTGCCATTGTGAAATGGAGACCCTTATGCAATTATGGATAGGGTCAGATCTGTTCATGCTTGCCTCTCTGTCATTCACTACCGTGGTTTCCTGTTAGTGTGACCTGAAGGATGAGTTTCGGGTCACATTTTTGTATAGGTGGATGTTGATCTTGACCACATTTTTCTCGTGGTGCCCCTAGTGAAATGGGCTAAACAAATTTGATCTTGACCACTTAGTTGCAATGCTATATAACCTCTTCATCTTAGATGTTATTTGATGGCAACATTTTGATTGATGTACTAGCATATACAAACAGTGATATGGCTTTAGGATTTTTCAAATTTGTAAATATAAGCTTTAGCTTTTTGTGATTAGTATTTGACATTAAAATAAATCTAACAAAAAAATAGGATAAGTAGAAAATGCCATGTGGTATTAGAAAGTTATTTATTTATTGAAGGGAAGGGGAAAGGGGGAGGATTTAGATGGTATTCCATAGTATTTGATTGCAACAGTGTGTTTGATGTACTAGCATATAAAAGCAGTCATATGGCTCTAGGATTTTGTAAATTCCCAAAAAATAAACTCTAGCTTTTTGCAACCACTAGTTGATACAAAAAAAAAAAAAAAGAAATAAATCTACCAAAAACTAAGATAAGTAGACATGGTGTTGTGGTATTAGAAAGCTATTTTCTCTTTTTGGAAGGGTGGGGTAAAGGGGGAGGGTTTTCTCTTTTTGCCTAAATATTTCTCTGAGTTTTGGTGTTGAGATTTTTTGTTCATAAGTGGGAGGAAAATTTTCCAGATAAAAAAAAGTATTGCTAAACAAAATCCCAGATAAAAGTTGAATTCATGTATGACCAGGTTCTTAACAAAAGAAAAGAGACATTAAAAGTTGAAGAAATAAAATCAAATAGGAAACAAGCACCAATATAACATTTATTCAACTTGAGAAAATAGGTGAAAATATCGGCCGATATGTATTGGTATTGGACGAGATACCGATAATTCTTGATATTATAGAAAAATAGTCATATGTTGCCGTATTGGTAGTGTATCTGTCGATATTCAAAATATCGGTCGATACACCAAATATTTGGTTGATATTTTCTTGTCAACTTATAATTCTAAAAAAAAATATCCGATATATTTGATATTGTACTTATTGTTCGATATATTTGATATTTATATGGCAGCAATTGATACCAATATTTCCGTACGTGCTTTGGAATCATTCTGGAAAGAAAAAAAAAAGGAAAAACACAAGCACAATAGTCTCTCCACCTAAATCTCTTCCTTGAGCTCAATTGCTAGAACAATGAAAGCTAGGCACCAAAGTCATTTTAACTTTGCTTTGTTTACCCTGCCTTGTTTCAATTGGGTCGGCAACTTGTAACTCCATGTTAATTTATCTCATTTGATGTATGCCTTTCTCCTCTTTTAGTCTCATTCAGTTCTATCTTTAGTATAGGACGGACCTTCAAACATTTGGGAAATATTTACTTCATTTGTTGATGGATCTTTGCTATCCATCAAGTACTTCTTGATCTCTTTCAAATTCTCCAGTTCCTACTACTTTTTTAACCCTTTGCTGGCATCATTCTGTAGCTCTGTAGGGTTCACACTTAATTTGTTCCCTCCCTTTGGCACTCCATAAAACATAGTTTGTGAATATGGAAACAATGCCCGTTGTTTTAGGTTAAGAATTTTGATCTGCTGAGATTCATGGAATTTGATTTATTTGAATCCTGACACATAATTGTCTTGAAGAGCTGTAATTTGAGCCCTAGGAGACATTCTAATGTTCAGTCCTTATATAATGTTCCATATTTACAGATCATGAGGCAGGTGGCTATATTCTATTGTGTAGTCCAATACTTAACATGATTCCTGCTAGATCGAAATGGCTGTTGGGGTGGGAGAGCCTTTTTGATTTGCTTCTAAGCCAATTTTCCATACCATGGTAAAGTTCGAGGATAACTACTTTGCTTTCTGTGATAGGATTGGGTGGTCGTGGTGATGTTAATTTTCGCTGTACAGACAATAGTTGTATGAATGATGATGATAGGTTGAATGTTTGGGGATGGGTGGTGGAGTTGTGACAATAGTATTCGGTGGTTTTGCTGATGTAGTGACAGTAGTTAAGCTGTGGTAGGGAAGTGATTCTATGGTGGCAGGTGATGTTCGTGGTATATCTAATGGCAGTGGGGGTAGTGGTGGAAATCTTGTATTTGTGCTTATGGTCAGGAGGGGTGTTGCTATTGTGTCTGATTAATGGAGCTTCTTTGCTACACCAACCAAAAAAAAAAAAAAGTGATAATGAGTCCTAAAACGTATAAGAAAAGCAATTTAGCATCAAAAACATTGTAGCAAAATGTGGTTTCACAATGTCCAGCTGATTTAGAAATGCTTTGGGAAGAACAGCCACTATAGGGACGATGTATGGGACCAATATATACCACTCTCGATTCTTCTTTTTGGTTAAATGTTTCTCATCAAATTTCATTGTGTACTGTTTTTCTTCTTCTAAAAGATAGTGCCCTTTTTTAAAAATTTGCTGAAATGTTGTCCATCTTCTTGCAGGTCATGAGCGCATATCAAGCTGAATCAGATGTGGAATTGAGTTTGTCTGTGGGTGACTATGTTGTGATTAGAAAGGTTTACTGTTTTTCCCAACTTTACTACTACTTTCCGTGCTAATCTTATGCTGTGATTAGAGGAAATATTGCACTAAATCAATGGAATGAGGAAAGTGGATCCATATGGCGATCCTATGTTGCGGGACCTAGGGCTTTGTTGTCATTTTATATTTCTTTCCCTACTGCATTGCTTCCCGGGGCATGTTTCCATTGATGGTATAGGGGCTAAACATTTTTTGCGCTAATTGTGTCTAGTATAGTATATTAATGTTACCCAATGCAACATGGACAGCATGTTTTCTGATCTCGAGCTATATAAGATTCCTTGCTTTTGACAGGTCTCAAGCAATGGGTGGGCAGAAGGCGAATGCAAAGGCAAAGCTGGTTGGTTCCCATATGAATACATAGAGAGACGAGAACGTGTTCTGGCAAGCAAGGTTGCCGAAGTTTTTTGAGATTTTAGTTGAGGTAAAAAAACTGTGCATGTTTGTGTTTTCCTCGTGAAAAAGAAATGCCTTTTCTCTCTTCTCCTTGGTTCTCATTTCTTTTTGCCAACTTTTATCTTTTGTTTGATCATAAAAAATGGGGAGAAAGGAGGGATTGAAGGATGTATGTAATTGAAAATTCGTGGTTTTAAGAACTCTGGGCTGAATAGTATTGAGCAAAGTCCGTATATCTGTGTTGATTATTGCAGGTTTAGCTGATGAAATCTGCTGCATTTTTACTTTTCAAATTATAGTAATGTGATATAATACCATTCATATACAATCCGTATGTCACTTAAGGAGTTTTTTGTCGTCATGTGACTCAATGGTTATGAGTTTAAATCGTACAAAAAAACCTCTTATGTAAGTAATATCACTTATAATAGATGTGATAGTTGTCTAATCTTTCCTTCCATACCATGCATAATTGTAGTTGCCTTATCCTCCTTCCCAAACATTTGCCTCTCCTATTCTCCAATAGTTAGAGATCTTTTTGTATTAGCTTAATATTTAAAATGACCATAATAGAATCTAATGAAATGAATTTGCCCTTCATTTGAGCGCGCAAGCTAATATTGTATTAAAAGAATTTAGAGAATGTTCAAAGTGGAACTTTAGTAAGCATAATTTGCTGCCATTGTTAAATTGGTTAGAATGTAAAAAGATTCCTCCTATTTCAAATAGGCCTATAAATCAAGTGGAAGGCTCAATTGTTTGAGAGTAAAACAATTCTGCCTAATTTGATGTGGTAGGAATTTAGGATCTTAATGATCAACTACGGTATGGTCTGGATGGTCAAATGAGTTTTTGCATTTTTAAATATGCAATAATGTTGTATTTTCTAGCAGTTGGTTGACAGCACTGTTACGTGACACTTTCTCTCATATAATAATTAATTTCTTTCACTTATTCTCACCAATTCCTTCTAGCCAAAGGAGTATAAAATCCGAGAAATCTCAAGGGAATAATCTACCCAGGAAGTCAAAATTTGAAAATTTGATCCGGCGATGGCTATAAATCCTTAATCGGATGAAGATGAAAATTTTCAAATTTGCCTTTTTTTTGTGTTTTTTGGATAAACCTTTTTGATGTTTAAGTCAAATTAGAAGATAGAAGTTGACGCTTCTGAATTTTCCTTTTCCAATCACGCCTATCATTCTCGCTTTCAACGCCTACGATAATTTTTGCCTTTTGCCTTTCTTCAAGTTAGGCCTGGAGATCTTATTGGAGCAATCGAGTGCTTTGGTCTTTTGGCATGCTTCGGGGTCTAAGGTAACTGAGCCTTTGGATCTTAGAAATAATGCATGTTTCTTCGTCATTCTATTCATATTGAATAAAGAGGCCGACCTAAGATCCGGATACTAAGATCCGGATAATTCAACCCGTTCTATTAGATCGTTCAAGTTTTGATTTAACGCGCGTGGATTTACCAACAACTCTACTTGTACGACGTGTTTCTAAATCAAATAGTATCAAATATGATTTTAATCTTAAATATAAATTATTGAATAGAGGAATTTTACATCCTTATGGATTTCCATATAATAAATTTTTAACATCAGATTTTTGAACTCGATGCCTTGTGCAATTACTAACACGTGCCATCCTTTCATCTGTGGAAAAAAAAATCTGTCATTATTCGTATCATATTTACTGTTTAAAGCCGACATGGATAATAATTCTCCCGGCCATGACCCGACTCGGACCCCCGTGAAATTATTATATTCTCTATATAATGT
>JAODPA010066562.1:0-10875 GCA_025585075.1 Nepenthes mirabilis
TATATTTTAAATTTCTATTTGTGGCATATATACTTCTTACGTAAAAAAGTAATAAAAAAGAGAGTAATAGGCAATTGTTTAAAAAATATACCTGATGCGTTTTGGATTCAAACTTCTAATAGATTCGGGTTAAGTCAATTGTCTGAGTCAGGCTCCATTTATTGAGTCTAGATCCTACATACTACAATTACGAACAAGAGGTCAGGTGTCACGCGGGAGATTGTTTCACTAAAAATATTGCGATACTCAAGTCAGTAAACAACTTTTGAATTAATAAGGTGAAAGTAAAGGATCCAAGGAGAATGTAGAGAGTATTTGTGATGGAAGAATACTCTCGTTGAGAGAGGCTTTGGTAGATCATGAAGCGTTAGCTCTAAGTACTGTGTTTGTTAGGAACGTAGCGACAAAGAGAGAGAGTGTGTTTATATTCTAAAAGCGTGTGAGCTTTGCAGTAGAGAGTTTTTTGTAGGCAAATGAGAGCGTGCCCTAGAGTGAGGACTTCATGACCTTTTATAGTTGCTGTGCTCGGCTGCCTTCCCTGTACAAAAGGGTTTGATTTTCGTGCTCTATTGGGATTGCTATCTTTTCTGATGAGGGGCCTTTATGGTAGAATGGTCGTTGCCTTGATTGCTTTTCTTCTACGTTCTATAACTGTTAGGATTTATAGCAGACAGAATGAGGATTCTGGCGCTTTTCTTCAGAGATGCACATTGAATTTGCTGATAACCGTTATAATTGAGGTTGCCTTCTGTGAAGAGTGCAAAAACAGGGGAGAAGATCGTTGCTGGTCGAGGAGAGTCATGTGAGCCAAACTAGGCTTGGCCTACTTGAGGCTTGACATTTAGACGGTCAAATGGTCTTACTTTCTGTCAACGGAAGTGGTGACCGTCTTAAGAGTAAGTCATCCATCCTGCTATTGGACTTCTCCTGGCTTATTTAGCCTTTCGTTTGGTCAATGGTGAGCGTTGACCGTCTAGGCGCAAATGGGCCGTTATGGATTTGGGTCGCTCATTTTTGGGTCAGCCTATTACTGGCGTACCCATCACTAACCCCCATACTGGTGGTCTAGAACGTGAGTGGATGGGTTACCTGCCTGAGGTGACCTGGTGATACAACTGGCAATGACTCTTAGTTTGCTAATAGTGTTGCCTGCAGTTGTCGACCATAAAGTTAAGATTCGGAGGACTGGTTGAAAATCGTTGACCGGATTAGTTGACCGCCTGAGCTAAAATTCGGATAACTGCCAAATAAAGCGTTGACCAGATTCGCTAACTACCTGGGCCAAAATCTGGAGAACTGGCGAAGAAAGTATTGATCGAATTTATTTACCGTCTAAGCTAGAAGGAAATTGAAACGACGCGCCATCGTGCCATCGGACTGCCAATAAAAAAGTTGGCCACGTGTACGCATGCAGTGAATTTGTGATCCCGACAATTAATACGCCAGAAGATTTGATTAGACTGCACCTGTTCAGGAAAGGACACATGTTAACAATGATGGGCGCATGTTTATGAGATGGTTCTCCTTCTCCTGCATTCACATTCCTTTAAGTACTCTGTCCGTTTCGTTTTCAAACTTCCCACGTTTTCTTTCTAAAAATATTCTAAGTGTTTAACTTCCTTCTATTTCTTTTCCATGGCTCCCTTTGTGATGGAGATTATTTCTGTACTCACAGCTAGTAAAGTTAGAGAGTTATATGTAGAGTTTAACATTCAACGAGAGACCGTTCCTGTGATGCCCAGCGAACCGGATAGGGCTTACTTCCCTTGTGAGGGCTACGTCACTGTATACAAGGCTCATATGATGAGTGAGCTTCGTCTTCTAATCTCTCAGGAATTGCTAGACATCCTCACTGCTCTTCAGGTACCTATCGCATAGTTTCATACTAATGCCGCACGATATCTTTGCTCTATATGCATCTTCTTGCGTCATCACACTTGGATGATGACAATCGACACCGTCAGGGTGATGTTTAGTTTCACACAGGTGGGGACTGGATTTCCTTGTCCCCTAGAGACCTTCTAGTCAATGAGGCCATCTATGACTCGTTAAAGAATTAGAATGATCGTTTCTTCTTTGTGCGCGTTGTTGAGACGTGGCCCTCATCACGAGACTGGGGCAAGGTTCCCAAATCTTTTATCGGGACGCCAGAGAAGGCAGAGATTGCTGCTGTGGCGAAATTGTTGGAGTTGGTGAGGGAGAATGTTTCCAAGTTTAAGAGAGACTACTTGGTTTCTTGGGAGGAAGCCGAGAAAGCTCGTTGGGGACCTCCTTCTCTAGTCTAGAAATTCATAACACCGCCGCCGGAGGCCTCACAAATGAAGAGGAAGGCCGGTGCTATGATTGGCAGTGACGCCGGTACACCTTCCACTAACGCTACTCCCACTAGTCCAAAGCAGAAGAGGGCCACAATGGTAGAGCCTTCTTCATCATCCTCAGGGCCAGACTACGTGGCTGATGGACGTCTTGAGGGAGTCGGAGATCGCTCAGGAGTTGAAGCAGAGTTGGCTCTAAAAGAATATGATGACATGATGCACACTGGAGCGAGTAGTGTCGTTGTTGTGGCGCAGCCTGCGTTGGTGGCGCGGGAGTTGGAAGCCATCAAGGCGGAGCCTTCAGGAAAGCCGCAAGCTGAGCTGCTAGAGCTAGCTTTTGAGTTGCAGGAGCCAGCTTCAAAGCTATTTGCTATGCCGGAGGAGCCAGCCGCCGATGAGCCTACTAAGGCGGTTGACTCTTTTGTGGAGTTGCCGACAGAGTCTGTCATCAGAGAGCCTGTTGAGACGATGGATTTCATGGCGGAGTTGCCGGAGGAGTATGCAGCGGGGGCCATTGTTGGGCTTGTTTAGGAGATTTCTATCTCTAGTCCTCCGTTGCCAGGCCCAAGGTCACGGAGCAGACTAGCGAGGCCAGTGGGCAAAGTCTGGTAGGTAAACCTTCGTAATTTTTCTTCTCCTTTTTCTATCCGCTGCTAATACTTAGTTTTTTGTAGGGGGAGAAAATTGCGAGTGCAGTTACCAAGATACTATACTAGCGGGACTTGGTGATCTTTGACCGGGATAAAAAGATTGCCTGACTCAAGGAGGAGATGGAATTGCTAAGAGCGGAGCACCAGGAGGACAAAACTGCTCTCCAATTTATGTTGTCAAGTCTGAAAGAGGAGAATACTAGTCTAAAAGAGGAGACGCCCCGCTGAGAGAAGCTGTGTTGTCAAGTTGAAAGAGGAGAATGACAGACTGAAAGAGGAGAACGTCCGATTGAGAGAAGAAACTGACTGGGCGGTGGGGCATATTGACCAACTCACGGGACAGATGACATCACTGGAGAACGAGTTGACTACTCGTATACGCCCCATGAGGTCTTCAATATGCTAGTGACACGATTATGGGAAGGTGTCAGCCTTTGCCGATGCATTTCACAGTTGGTTGACCCCAACTTTCAAGTGGAATATCTTGACTAATCGAACCGTTCTGTCCAGCGTTGTGAGAGATTTGTGGGATAGTCTCGGAGTGGTCAGGGGTCGCCACCTCCTCCTCCTGGAAGCTCTGCACCTCCGTAGATTTTATACTCTTTACTTTTTAAAATTGTTATAATTGTACAGATTCAATTAATAAAATGGGCGTTTTACTGATATTCTGTGTTCTTGCCTTTGTTGCCATTTTTCAATTACTTGTCATTGTGCTGTCCGACCAACTTGGTGCATTGCATGCCAGTTGGCCGTCTGCCTTCATTGAAACGTTTGTAGCACTGTTTGATGGATTTAAGTCCTATAGAATATATCAGGGTGAATCCTGATGTCGGGTCAAGCCTATTCTTTACTTGTATATGAGTAGAGGCTTGGTGGCTCTGCCAAAGTGTGAACTTAGACAGCCAGCTTTTGGACGAAATGCTTTTGCTCATGTCGACCATCATTAACTGACCATGCTATCTCATTGTGTAGGAGGTTGTCACGTGTGTTGTTCATACCCCTTAAGATTTTGACCACGAACGGGCCACTTGGATAACTAAGGTTTAATTCAACCATTAATAGGCCGATTGGATGATCAAGATTTAATTACGACCGTTTATGGGCCATCTGGATGACTAGAGTTTAGTTACGACCGGTTATGGGCTGCCTGGATGATTAGAGTTTAGTTACGACTGCTTGTGGGCCGCCCGAATAACTAAGGTTTAGTTACGAGCGAGTGAAAACCTGCCCGATTTAGAGGCAGTCTAGGTCGTATAATCCTGCAAACAGACACATGCATATGGAACAAAGAAAAAAAGAAGAGACGACATAGTGCAATGAAAAAAATATTTTTTTACTAATAATAAACATTATGTACATTTACAAGCATACACATGGATGACCTATTGGTGCCCTTATTGGAAGTAGCACTTGAGATGGATTGTATTCCACATCCGTGGAACCAACTTAACGTTCTGGGTTCGAAGTTTATATATTCCATTCCGCAAAATAGCTGAGACTAAAAAATGACATTCCCAATTTGGAAAAGTTTATTTCGGTTGGCGAGCTTACCTGTAACCTCGATACTTCGCAAGACCAAGTTCTCAATTTCGAATTGCCGCACTTTTACCTCCTTGTCGTAATAGCGGATGACTTGTTATTTGTAGGCTGCTATCCGTATTCTGGCAGTGTCACCGGCTTCCTCCAATAAGTAGAGGTATTTTCAAATTTTTTGGTAGTTATTTTGTGGGTCGAAGGACTCAACCCTAAGACTTGAAATCCCAATCTCAACTGAAATTACTACTTCAGTTCCGTAGCAGAAACTGAATGGCGCCTCGTGAGTCGGTTTCTTTGGAGTCATTTGGTAAAACCATAGGACGAAGGGTAGTTTGTCGACCTAGGAGTCCCCTGCGTCCTCCAATTTAGTCTTTAGACTATAGAGTAGCGTGCGATTTGTGACCTCCACCTATCCATTGACTTGTTAGTACGCCACTGAAGTGTAGGGCAATTTGATACCTAGACTGACGCAATACTTGGTGAAGCATTTTCTAGAGAATTGAGTTCCGTTATTAGTCACGATGACCTCGGAAACGTAAAATCTGCTGACTATACTCTGGCGAACAAACTCTAAGCCGTTGTGCTCTGTGATCTTGGTCAGCAGTGTGACTTCGACACACTTGGTGAAGTAGTCAATATTCGCGATGATGAACTTCCTTTGCCCAATCGCAATGGAAAGTGGGTTGAAATATCGAGCCTCCATTACGCAAAAGGTTAAGAAGCTTGAAGAGAACTTGATCCTATGAGCAGCTGGTGGAGCAGATTGCCATAAAGCTAGCAATTCTCACATTTCTTCACAAACTCAAGGGCGTCTTTTTTCATCGTCGGCTAGTAGTAACCCTGACGTATGATCTTGGATGCTAGGTTTTTGTCATCGATATGTGATCCGTATATCCAAAGGTGGACTTCGTTCAAAGCGTAGTCGGTCTCCTTAATAGTAAGGCATCGGAGGTACGAAGTCCAGTAGCCACAACGATATAGCCGTCTATCAACTATGGTGTACCAACTGGCTGTCTTTTTAATCTGCTTGGCTTTATCCGCGTTGTCTGGTAGTGCTCCGCTTGTTAGGTATTTTTGGTAAGGCATCATCCAACTTTCTGTGCTAGAAATTTACATTGCTTCCTATTCCTCCATGCTGGGAGTGCTCATGACCTCTAGCATGTCCCTTGAGTACTGTTCTGGGTTTTCGACCGCCGTTACGCTAGCACGTTGGTCGGACTTCCAGTTTTCAGTTCTGGAATGTGGACTAGGTCTAACTTATTAAATCTCCGGATTGCGTCCTTCACCTTGGCCAAGTATATGACTAAGTGAGGGTTGCACGTTTCGAAGTTTCCGTTAACCTGGTTGACTACCAGCTCAGAATCACTGTAGACGGTCAATCGTCTGGTTGAGTACTCTTTGGCTAGTCTTAACCCGGCCAACAAGACTTCGTAAAAGGCAACATTGTTGGTAGCCGAGAAGTCGAGTTTGAGGGAATACTTCACCTCACACCCATCTGGGGTCCTTAAGACCATTCCAGCACCGCTGCCTAAGTCTGTAGATGATCCGTTTATGTTGAGAACCCATTCTGGCTCTTCCCCGTGCAGTCCTGTGTCCTCAGTTGGCTGTTCATCAGGAGTTGGTGTCGTAGTCTCGACGATAAAGTCGGCCAAAAGTTACCATTTGATGGCTGATCTAGGTCGAAATTCAATGTCGAACTCTCCCAACTCGATATCCCACTTAACCAACTATCCGAAAATATTGGGTTTCTGGAGTATACTCTTCAGTGGTTGATTAGTCAGGACGACTATGCAATGAGCATAGAAGTAAGGTTTTAGCTTTCGGGCAAAGAAGACAAGTGCTAAAGCTAACTTCTCTGCGCGTGGGTAGCGCGTCTTTATGCTGGTCAATATCTTCCTCACATAGTAGACCGGCCGTCAAGAGTCAGAGTCTTAGTATATGAGGACAGAGCAGAGAGCCACCTTCGACATTGCTAGGTAGAGGTACAACTCTTCTGTGTCCTTAGGTGATGTCAGTAACAGCGAACTAGCCAGGTATTGCTTCAATTTATCGAAGGCTAGTTGGCATTCTGCAATCCACTGGAATCCATTTTCTTTTGCTCCCATCAGAGTCTTGAAGAAAGGTTGGTACTTGTCCCCCAACTTGACCAAGAAGCGAGACAAGGTTTCTAGTCGTCAAATTAGCCTTTGAACATCTTTGACACTCCGCGACAAAGTCGTGTCATGAGGGCCTTGATCTTCTCTGAATTTTCCTCGATTTCTTGTTGAGAGAAGATGAAACCCAAGAACTTTCCCAAGGACACTCCGAAGACACACTTTGAAGGATTTAATTTCATTTGGTGCGTGCGGAGTACCTCAAAGGATGCAACCAAATCACGAATATGGTCATTGGTGGTCTTATTTTTTATAAGCATCTCGTCGACATATATCTCTATATTACAGCCGATTTGCTTCTCGAACATCTTGTTCACAAGCCTCTGATAAGTGGTACCCGCGTTATTCATACCAAATGACATGACCTTATAGCAGCAGGTGCCTTAGTTTGCCATGAACGAGGTGTGCTCTTCATCATCTGGACTTATCCGGATCTAGTTGTAACCCGAGTATACATCCATGAACCTCATTAGCTTGTGTCCAGATGTTGAGTCTAATAAGAGGTCGATTCTAGGCAAAAGGGAAGCTGTCCTTTAGGTAAGCTTTGTTAACGTCAGTAAAGTCAACGCATATTCGTTATTTCCCGCTGCTTTTCTTTTTCAGGACGACGTTGGAGAGTCAATCTGGATACTGAACTTCTCTGATGATGCTGACGTCCAGCAGCTTCTTCACTTCCTCCCAGATGGCGATGAGTTTCTCTATGGAGTTGTTCCTCTGCTTTTACCTTATAGGCTTGCGGTCGGGATCGAGACCCAACTTGTAGACTATTATTCCAGTTGAAATCCTAGACATGTTAACGGGAGTCCATGCGAAGACGTCAATGTTCTGTGGTATGAACGCGATCAACTCGTCGCATAGTGTCCTGGTGAGTGAGCCTCTGATTTGCACGCACCTCTTTGGGTCCTCCGAATTCAGTGGGATTAGATCGATAGCCTAACTAGACTGCACTTGCTACAAAGTTATTTCGTCTCGATGGTCAAGTTCTCCAGCTGTTTTGGTGCTGCCACTTAGTGCGATCTGGGACATGTAACATGTTCGTCCAGTGACTTGTTAACTCAACACTTCGCCTATACCGCAGGCAGTCGAAAACTTCATTTTCAGGTGCGGTATTGACATGACAACTCTAAACGCTGTTAGGCACAGGCAGCCTAATATAGCGTTCTACACGGATGGCAAGTCAACTACTAAGAAAGTGAGTGCACGACTCGCTGTTCTCGAGTACGTGCCCAGGGTGACCTCCAACTGGATTGCTCCTTGGACGATCACTGGTTCGTTGTCAAGGCTATAGAGCAGGCCTTCAGCAGGTTTCAACTGACTCTTTTTTAAACCAAGTTTAAAAAACGTATCAAGGTAAAGCAAATCACGGAAACTTTTATTATCAATAAAAATTCGCTTCAGTTGATAGTTGACACTACCGTCTGAAATGAGGGCAAATACAACAAGGGGATCTGCATGGGGGGAGATTACATGTTCCATGTCATTATCACTAAAGTTAATGACGTTGTCTTTAGTGCGCTACTTCTTCCACCCAATCTGCTACTCCTTGTGATTCGTTTGGGTCATGGCAGGTTCTAAGGCTGGGAAGTCTCTAGTCCCTCCCCGCCGGAGGTGCCAGAGTTCTGTCTAGGGTTCCTAATGAATCTGGTGAGGTGGCCCCTCCAGATGAACTCTTCGATTTCCCGCTAAAGCGTTTTACAATCCTCTGTGGAGTGCTCGAGAGATCGATAAAAATCGCAATACTTGGCTGGATTTTCTCCCTTTACTTTCTTAAGTGGTTTGAGCCACTTAAGGAACTTCTCCCCACGGGTTTACACAAGGACGTTTGAACATCTGTCGGTCAGGGGCATTAGGTTGATCGGCTCGTAATCCCTCCATTCTGGTGCTCCGGTGCTATGCTGCTTCCTGTGGGAGTGATCGCCGCCGTTGTACTTCCTCTTTCTCTCAGTCGGGCAAGAGTGAGGCTCTTCGATCTGCTCGGGACGCTTAGTCTTGTTAACCTCTTCTGCTGCCGCGTAGGCCCTGGTAATAAATTTTGCCTCCTGAAAGATCTGCGAATTCTTCTACGCCAGGTGCCTAAAGAAGTCCTCATGCGTTAAAGTAGAGATGAAACCGTCAATCTTCATCTCTTCTATGAACCTGGGGATTCTTTTTGCCTCTGCTACGAAGCGATCTAAGAACGTTTATGAATTCTCTCCCTACTTCTGCTTGATATGGGAGAGATTCCAAAGCTGCTTTTCTTTTCGGCTGCTGGAGGAGTATTGCGCCAAAAAGAAGTCAGTGAGCTCTTGGAAGCTTCGGATCGAATCTGATGGGAGATGATGGAATCAGATGCGAGTGTCTCCCTTCAGCGTAAGAGGAAAGCAACGGCACATGGCTACGTCCTCCAACCATTGTAGACTCAGATGAGTGCGGAAATGATTGAGGCGATTCATGGGATCAGCACTCCCATCATAAGAGTCAAGAGTTAGCATTTTGAACTTGACCGGAATGGGATGGTTCAAGATCTCCGCCGTGAAGGGAGATATGTCCAGATCTATAGCGTGTTCGTCATCATTGAACATACGTTTCAAGATCTTCTCCGCCATCGAATTTGTGTGGGCGACGTCACAGTTCTTTTGGAGTTGAGGTAAGTTCTCAACTCCATCCTTTCTCTAGCGTGGCGAGTAGCCAGTTGACTACTACTATCAGTGGATCCAATGATCTTGGAGGCTCCCTCCTGAGCATGATGCCTGGTCTCTACCCAAAAGTATTGAGGACTCATTCGTTTTGGACTATCCTCCGGAGTCCTGTTGCCTAAACATCCTTCGAGCTTTGAACGGCCCTGGGTGTGTGAGGCCTCCGAAGCCTGAGTGTTGCTCGACCTCCTGGCCTTCTTGGATGGTTTCTCTTCTGGCCTCCTCTTAGGGAGGCCAGATTAGGGATAGCTGTGGGCGGAGTCCCCTACTTTATATTTTTCTGATGGGCTCAGAGCATCTAAAGCATTTGATTCAAGTCGCTCACCTGTTTTGTCAGGTTTTGGAAAAATTAAGCAGCTACTCCGTTGACCACCCCATTGACCAGGTTATCAGCGGAGTGGTCCCGGTCGAGTATTGTTCTCTCTATAGCGGGACCACTAGCCTGCACTCTAGTATTCACCATTCTAACTGATGGAAGGTAAAACTGAAAGAGATTGTGGAGAAAAGTGGTTGGCTTTTTGTAAGCTTCCCACAAACGGCGCTAATGATGCGGTCTGGATCCAAACTTCTAACATATTTAAGTCAAATCAATCGTCTGAATTCGACTCCATACACTGAGTCTGGATCTTACACACCATAACTATAAACAAGAGGTTAGGTGTTGGTAGGAGGTTATCCCACCGAAAATACTCCGATACTCAAATTAGCAAACAACCTTCAAATTAAGAATATGAAAGTAAATGATGCAAAAAGAATGCAGAGAGTGTTTGTAATGGAGGAGTGCTCTCGTTGAGATAGGCTTTGGTGGCTCACGAGGAACATTGACTTTAAGCACTGTGTTCGCTAGGAATGTAGTGGCAAAGAGAGAGAGAGCGTTTGTATTATGAAAGCATGTGAGCTTTGCAGTAGAGAGTGTTTTGTAAGTGAATGAGAGCCTGCCCTGGAGTGATGACTCCATGGCCCTTTATAGTTGCTGTGCTGGGCGGCTTTCCCTGTACAGAAAGGCTTGATTCCTACACTCTATTGGGATCGCTGCCTTTTCTGGCGTGGGACCTTTATGACAGTAATAGTCGTTGCCTTAATTGTTTTCCTTCTCCATTCTATAACTGTTAGGATTTACTACAAACAATAGGAGAATTTTCGTACTTTCCTTTAAGGATGTATATTGAATTTACTAATGACTATTACAATTGAAATTGCCTTCTATGAAGAGTACTAAATTAAGGGAGAAGACCGTTGCGGATCAATTACGGTTGTGTTGGCCAAACTGGGCTTGGCCTACTTGAGGCCTAGCCTTGAGACCGTCAATTAGTCCTACTTCCGGTCAACGGAAGTATTGACCGTTTCAAGAACAAGTCATCCGTCATGTTATTGGGCTTCTCCTGGCTCACTTAGTTTTTTATCTGGTTAACGGCGGACGTTGATCATCCAGGCACAAATGAGCTGTTATGAATTTAGGTCATTCCTCCTTCTTGAGGTAGCCCATTACTGACGTACCCATCAATACCTTTGTACAATTAGATAAAATAAACGAGCAAGGTAATAT
>JAODPA010066563.1:0-10874 GCA_025585075.1 Nepenthes mirabilis
AATATATCAAAAAATGGGTTTAAATATATTTATCTTAAACTTTAGATTCAGTAAACTTGACACAAAATAACTTTAAAATCTATTTCCTTCTCTTTCTCGATCTTCTTCTCTTCTTTCTCACATCTCTTTCTTTTTGTTCTCTCTCTTCTAGCCACGTAAATGACAAATAATAATGAACGACCATTCATATACTCATTCGGTGCACAAGGACCAAACATATATGTAACAAGAGCCACTTCATTATATAAATGTTCACCAGTTCTCTATCAGATACATATTAAATGCCAACATTCCATGTCATCAGCACATGAATATTCCATAGGTGTCTATCAGAGGCAAAATTTCTTCTAGAAACACATATGAACATGGGATAGGCACTTATCAAGCGATGGATCATTTTTCTCAAAATTTAATTTCCTCAAGTTTGCCATTATATAAGTATTTTCTATATTAACCTAGTGTATAAAAATTATAAAGTCTTAAATATAAATAAAAATTCAGGTATTACACAAGCAATTAATCCAACCAATCGGTTTGTATACTTTACAATTAGCCCAAGTGAAGGTCTTCGAATTAAACAATATCAACTGTTTATCGTTATCATTTTGATATTTATGTGTTAATTGATTCTAGTTTGATTGGTATTATATCTAACGGCCCAAAGAAGTTGACCCTATATGACTTCGAGCTAAAGGACAAAGCTCGAAGGCCCAAAACACCCGTGCTGCCCATTTCAGCAAATATGACCGATGTTAATTTAACGGTCCAAATGGTTTATCAACTAACGACATTGGACATTAGTTAAAACCACTACCGGGATAAATATTAACTGTTTGTCAGTTTTTCTAACGGTTAATCGTCGCCCGCCTTCTATAAAAATCCATCCACTCTGACCAAACGGGACAACTTGATACTTATCAGACAAAGTATACAAATACTAAAAAGATGTTAAAAGTGTACACTCTCTCTTTTAATCTAAAATGCTACTTCAAAAGCGTAATTCCTCGGATATAAATATACATTTTACATCCTGTATCTTTTCTCTTTTTTAAAAAGGTACTGACTTGAGTGTTGGAGGATATATCGGAGAGTAAGTCCCGCCAATCCTTTGACCCTTATTTTATAATTTCACAGGATTTAAGTAAAGATATACGGAGGTCGGAGTTAGCTTAATACCCAACAGATAATTCTTTTTATCCGTACAACAATCAAAATCTTTGAACGTAACATTGGCACCGTCTGTGCAAAATGCAACTAAAAGTCCGAAAACCACAGTCTTAATAAAAATATGGTGAACATTAGCGCACAAATTAGTGCACCCATCAGAGAAGCCACTCTTGTGGCAATTGTCCTCCCATGGTCAATCGAATGGATGACAATCCCGACCCTTGTGTACGTGCGCTTGCGATGAAGATAGATGACATCTCTAAAGTCATCTAGATAATTTACACACAGTTGGATGAGTGGCCAAAAGGAGCTCCGTTTTCAGCCTCTCAAATTGCTACGTATAAGAGGAGGAATAGGGGAAGCAAACACCCCTCTAGGAAGATTGACCAACAAGATAACCACGGAACTAAAGCAGCCTTGAGCGGTAAAATTTCGTCGTGACTTAAAGGTCGCTTAAATTTTCGAGTCCAAGAGGATAGCTCTGAGAAGCGAAACCCTTGGTACTCTCGTGACGAGAGGGTGCCTACATTCTAGGAATGACCCTCTCATAGTGAACGTCTTCTAATGGCTGCGAGCCACCCAGTTTTCCAGTCTAAGCAAAATTTCTCTGAATTGAGATTTTTTTTTAATGAGAAGAGGATGGCGGATCCTCCCTAAATAAAAAAAAGTTGAAAGGATTTGACAACGTGTCTTTGAAGAAGACATTGGAGGAAGAAGCATGGACTTGTGAAGATCTCTATTTACAATGGAGATCTGTACGCACTCGCTTCCGCATAAATTTATGATGCTAACCGTGCAACAATATGATAGAAGTTCTAATCCTATTAATCATTTGGACCATTTCTACACCCTTCTAAGCTTTCAAGGCGTAGATGAGGCAGCAATGTGCCTTTGCTTCCCCTGACCTTAAAAGAGGATGCCCAAGTATGGTTCTATCGATTTTAGCTAAATTCTATCAGGACTTTTCAGGATCTAACCAACGGCTTTCTGTCCCAATTCACCTCCATCAGGAGGAAAGAGAAACAACATTGGCATCTGGCCTGAGTTAAGTAAGGGCCAAATGAAAGAATAAAAAAGTTCCTAGCTAGATTCAAGGCTAAGGTTAGGAAAATTCCCAAGCTCACCAAATAGGTAAAACTTAGCGCTTTTATATTTACATTGGAGCCCGGTGACTTCTTTAGGTACTTGGCTCACAAAAATTTGCAAAACTTGAAAGAGGTCGAAGTCATTGCTCGAGTTTATATAGCAGCCGATGAAACCAACAAGACAAAATGACCAAGAGACCAATCCCACCAAAAGATAGTAGAGGGAAAGAAAAAAAAACAGGGCCAATATGGATCCCCGAGGATCAAGGAAGCAGTAGAAATTTGAGTCAACACCTAGAAGAAGGCTCAGATAGAAAGATTGGACTCTCCTAAATGACTCATGCACCAACATATTGATACAGATTTGCAATAAAAAATTCTTTAAATAGTCAAAAGTATTGAAAAATCCTGACGAATGTGACCAATCAAAGTATTGTCACTACCATCGGTGAGGAGGACACAGTACTGAAGATTGCAGGACGCTGTAGAAAGAAATTGAAGAGTTAATCCGAAAGGGACATCTCAACCGATTTCTGCAAGGACCTGGATAGACTTTTGGAGGAGCAGAAGGAGATGAGACCGAGCAACTAAGGAACCGAGTGGCAGCTGGTGTGTAAGTATGATTACCACACGTTTCGCTCGGAATGACATTCCGAAAAACTCGAGAATGGTCGTCAGCCAAAAAAAACCAAGGATGAAAAATAGGAATGATGTAATTAGTTTTAGTGATAAAGATTTAACTCATGTAACATCTTCACATTTCGACCCCTTGGTTGTAAATATGCTCGTTTTCGACAGTAGTATAGACTATGAATTGAAACAAATATTTGTTGATAATGGAAGTTAAAAAAATTTACTTTACTTAGATGCGTTCTCCAAATTGGTACTAAAAACAAGTCAGTTAAGAATCTCAGAATGACTCTTATACATACTAGATAACGAACCAGTGCCCATACAAGTGGTCAACCAACTAGAAGTCACGCTAAGCACATATCCGAGGACGGCCACTAAGATGCTTTCCTTCTTGATTGTAGATCTTCCAGTGCTCTACAATGTCATCCTTGGGTGACCTTGTTTAACAGCATTCGGAGTAGTGACTTCGATCCTGCATTTGAAGATAAAATTTTTTACTCTATTTGACATCGGAGAAGTTATAGGTGATCAAATAACCGGGTGAACATGTTGCCTATTCCAAGTCACTTAGATACCCACAAGTCAATCGATCGAAGACCTTGACTTCCGTGACAATACCACATTATTACAATCCCAATTTGGAGAATCAATAGATCAAATTTCATTAAACTCCAATGACCCTGAAAAGTACATATAGATTGGGAGTTCCTTGTCTGATCCTCTCCAAAGTCATCTTATCGATTTCCTTCAATAAAATTTCTGTCACGAACCCGAACAAATCTGAGATATTACAATTCTAACGTCTTTGATTGGACACCTAACGATAAACCAGGGATACCGACCAAAGTAATGATCCATAAGTTGGGCTCAGATCCCAGTCATAAACATGTCTAACAAAAATAAATGAACTACTCGGTTGAAAAGTTGATTATTATCCAAGAAGAGATGAAGAAACTCCTAGATACTGGATTTATCATATCAGTTCAGTACTCAAATTGGTTATCGAATGTGGTCATGATACAGAAAAGTAATGAAAAGTAGATGATGTGTGTTGATTTCACCGACGTTAACAAAACCTGTCCAAATAACAACTTCCCATTACGAAGGATTGATTTGCTTATAGACTTGACGTCTGGATATGGATTACTCAGTTTCATAGATGCATACTAAGGCTACAACCAAATTCGAATAAGCCCAAAAGATAAGAAATATACGGCTTTTATGACAGATCAAGAGACATACAGTTATAAAGTTATACTATTTGGTCTAAAAAATATCGGTGTAACTTATCAACTACTTGTTAACAAAATATTCAAGGTGCAGATCAGACAAAATATGAAAGTATATGTGGACGATATGCTCATGAAAAGCAAGATACTCAACAACCATATTCGCGATCTAGACGAAGCATTCAACGTCCTTAGGCCACACCAGATGAAGTTTAACCCAACCAAGTGTACGTTTGGAATAACCTTGAAAAAACTTTTAAACTTTATTGTTTTAAACCGAGGGATAGAAGCAAATCTTGAGAAGATCAATGCTATTTTGAATATGAACCCATCTCGGATAGCAAAAAAAATCCAAAAAACTAACTAGAAAATTAGTGGTACTTTCTCGCTTCTTCGCTAAATCAGCCGAAAAATATTTGCCTTTCTTCAAGGCCCCGAGGGGAACAAAACCTACTGGCTTTTAGTTGACTACCAAATGTGAAACTGCTTTTCGATAACTCAAGGAGTACCTCTCACATCTGCCGCTATTAGCTTCTCCACAAGGGGTAAGAAATTGTATATATATCTAGGTATATCTGAAACTGCTCTGAGTTTGGTCTTGATTCAATAAATGTCTAATGGACAGCTGCCTATATACTATGTCAGTAAAATCTTGATTGACCTAGAAACTTGTTATTCCCATGATGAGAAGATAGCTCTGGCACTTGTATATTCTACTAGAAAACTCTAACCGTATTTTCAGGTACACAAAATTATTATACAGATAGGCCAACCACTGAAAGAAATTTTACAAAAGCCAAATGTGTCAGGACGACTGGTCAAGTAGGCCATTGAATTGGGAGAATTCGATGTAAAATTCCAACCGATGCCATCCTTAAAAGGCCAGGTCTTCACGAATTTCATTGTTGAAATGATGACACCAGTTCTAGAAATCCTTGATCCTATTGGGGCCAACGGCCCCCAAAGTACTCAAATATGGACTTTGTATGTGGATGGCTCTTCGATGCAAGTTAGTTGTGGAGTTAGAGTGGTACTAAGAACGCCCAACAAGTTAGAGATAAAGTATTCAATGACCATTAAATTTCCAATGACAAATAACATCGCCAAGTATGAGGCACTACTTGCCAGATTAAAATTAGCCCAAGAGTGTTCAGCCATGAATCTTATAGTATACGGGGACTCAGAACTGGTTATTGATTAAGTCCGACGAAATTTTGATACTATCAATCTACTACTTTTTCAATACCTCTCTAAAGTCCAAAATTTGATTTTCACATTTGATAATGTGAAAATGATCCACATTTTAAGAGAAGAAAATGGGAAAGCAAACAAACTAGCAAGAGTTACGGCAACTGGAGGCCCAGAATGGTACGCACAAGAATTGTGTAAAGTCATTGAAGTTCCTAGCATCAATAACCCAGAGCAAGAAGTCGTGCAGATAACTGGTGCTGATAACTGGATGACCCTCTATGTGAAATATCTGTCTAACGGTATATTATCAGAAAATCTAAATGAAGTCAAGCATCTAAAAAAGATAGCGGATTGGTACACTATTATGGATAAAAAGTTGTACCAATAAGGATACTCAATCACATACCTACGGTGTCTTACACGGAAGAGGCCGAATATACTCTTGGAGATGTATACATTGGTATCTGTGGGTTCCACATTGGAGGCAAAAATCTTACTTTCAAACTCATGAGGCAAGATATTGTTGGACCACTATGAAACACGATGCCATGAATTTTGTCCAAAATTATGAAAACTGCCAAATGTATAGGAATCTTACCCATCAGCCACATACAGAACTCCGAGTTTTGTAATCACCATAGTCGTTTGCATAATAGAGGCTTGATATCCTTGGACCACTTCTAGTTGCATCAGGACAAGAAAAATTCATAATTATTGGGATAGACTACTTCACAAAATGGGTCAAAACCATCCCACTCACCAGAATTATTGAACAAAACACAACCGAGTTGGTTTGACAGAATATTGTATGTAGATTTAGTATACCTGAAATTATTGTAATTGATAACGGAACCCAATTTACTAACAAACATTTCACAAAGTATTGGGCTAGTTTGAAGATAAAATTGGTTCACACTTTCGTCACTTATTCATAATGTAATGCATAAGTGGAAGTAACTAACCGCACAATACTATACGATCTAAAGACGAAAATTGAAAATGTTAGGGGCTCATGAGTAGACGAACTCCCATTAGTCCTTTGGTCATATAGGACAACGCCTAGAGAACCGACCCGTAAGACTTCCTTTAATTTGTACTACGGGACCGAGGCCGCTTTTCCAATAGAGATCGGACTCCCTAGTCTTTGGGTCAAGTCTTTTAATTCACGTTACAACTTGTAAAGATTTTGAAAAAATCTTGATCTACTTGAAGAAGTTTGAGACAAGGTGTAGTTGCGAACTGTAACATATCAACAAATAATTGCTAGGTGTTATAATAAAGAGGTGAAGGCACAACAATTTAATATTAGAAATCTAGTGTTGCGAAGTATTGAAGCCACTGAAAAAAATGTCGATCAGAACAAGGTCTTGCCTAATTGGGAAGGACCATTCTTAATAATGGGGCGTACAAGTTATATACCTAATGGCCATTCTCGCCCATTCTTGGAATGCCTCCTACCTTAAAAAATATTTTAAATGATCACATGTACTGTTGGATAAGGTTTGCATCATGACGAGTGCTTATATTTTTGTAATATTTATTAATAAAATTTAAGTTTTTTTACTCATTCTTGTGCTTACTTGTTTTTTATTATATTGCATAACCTAGGTTGTCCTTAAGTCAAGTAAAATCCATTCACCTATACAGAGGACCACACTTGCTGGTTAGTACAATTCAGTTATGTAACTGAGCAATTTATAAGAGGTCAATAATTAAAACTTAGTCATATTACTAAGCAGCTCAAATGAGGCCGAGGACTAAAAACTTGGAGAGTTTCTTTAGAAGCACGCATGCAAAAACCTTTAAAGTAGTATCGTCAGCTGAATATGGTCTTAGAAAAACTTAAGTTAAACACACAAATATTTTGACATCCTTCGGACAAACTAAGGAAAAAAGCTGCTAGTCAAGGTTAATTTAAGTAGTACAAGTTAGACATATAAAATGTTTGACTAGCAAAACATATTAGAAAAAGTGCGAGAGTCAACTTAAAAAATAAATTTTTATTTATTGAAAAATCATTACAAGTATATATAAAAAAATAAAAATAATAAAATACAAGTGATATTTATGAGGAAGGACAAGGCCCGGGAGTTTCTGGCAAAGGCTCCTAAGAGTCCACATCGTCCCTGAGAAGGCACAACACATCGGAACTATGGTGAGTACTGGCATTACTCGAATGAAGTGCAGAAATATAAATACCAGGGGCCAACATCTGAACAATTTGTTGGTATAAGTTGATGCCTTCTCAATAGCTGCACTCCAACATCTTCGTAATGTCCTCGGGTTGGATGGAAGCCCAAAGCTCACTCTCAATTTTAAAGTTCTGGTCTCTAAGGAGAGTATACTTCTGCTTCATGTCAGCCATGTCGCGTTCAAGTTGAGAGATACGCTCCTCAACAAGCAAAAACTTTTCTTTCTCCACATAGTTGAGGGCAAAGTAGTTGGCAGTGCTAGTAAGATGATTGGCCATCTATTGGAATTGTAAGGAAAATAAAGCAAGTTAACAAATATGAAAAAGATAATGTGGGACAGTACCTCGGAGACAAAAATATTCCCAAGAGTTGCATCACCCATATAAGTCTCCGAGGCAACTTGGACCTCGAGTCCTGGAGACTTTGAGTCAGCCACCTCTACCTCCTCTTCAACTCCTTCAGGCACAACGTCCCCTCGAACACAAGCACCTGGGAGTCGTAACTAGATGTTCCAACAGCAGGTGTGAGGGTCACCTCAAATTTGACCTCGACCATGAGATCCTCCAAAAGTGGCACGTCTGCCATAACGACTCGACCCTCAATCTCGACTTCAAGATGGACCTCGGGCTCTCGGGGCTTGGGAGAATGTTCATCTGCAATATCAGTACGAAGTTCAGAAGTAACCACTTCAGCCGTGTTAGTCACTAGGAACTCAAGTAATGGCATCCCCTCAATCTCACCAGATTGAGTCTCGTTGATCCAAGAAGTACCCTCAACAAAGGTAGTCAGAATATCAGGTAAGGGCTCCTTGGGCAGCGGTGGCAAAATGACGAGAACCTCATATGAAGCAAGAAGTGGGGCAGGGATCGACACAACCTCGGTCACCTCCTTAGCAACAGACTCTATAAGCTCACCGCCTTAAACTGGCCTGACGGCCTCAGGAACTTGGGTTGTGGAAGACGTAGAAGTTGGGTCCAATCTGACCGTCGGACGGTGCCTCCTTATTAGCTAATCAATAGTGGCCTCGTCCTCAAAATTAAATTCAATTGAAGCATCTTTATTTCTAAGCACTATGGCGTACGGTTCCTTTATTTTAATGCCCTTTGAGGCTTCCTTATCATCGGGTTTTTTGGCTGAGAATTCCTTTATTCTAAGGGCCTTAGCCTTTTTTTTTTATGTTTTCTCTTATGAATAGGCTTTCCTGCAAGGGCCTCAGACCCTTCAACTACAGACTCCCACTTAGCCTGTACAAGGGACTCAGCGAAGAGCTAGTGGTTCTTTTTATTTTTATTAAAGGTTGCAGTCTTTTCACGAATGAGGTCTGTCAACTTTAGACTGCAGCTTTCTCGTGGTCATAAACATCGGTTTGAAAAGAAGCAGAAACTTGACCTCACTTTGTACAAAGTTCATATGTGGAAGGAACCGTTAAATAAAAAATAGTCCTTCCACCTTTTTGTGGAGTCGGGGTTTCCTCCACTAAAGTCGTATTCCGGTTTAGGAGATATGGTGATCCAATCATGTCCGTGCTAAAAACGGAACAAGACTTTCACAGCCGTGGCATTAAAAATCAAACCGTAAATTCGAGCAAAAATATATAAAGATATAAGATATCTTACTCCGTTCGGCCGAAATCTGGCGATCGGTATATGAAACTCTACCATTATTTTATAAAACTCTGGAGCCAAAGGAAATTGGAGACCACCTTTCAGATTAGTCTCGTATAAAGTAATATACCCTTTCGGAGGAGAAGTAACTCGTTCGCTAACCCCAGGCAAGAGATATACCAAAGAAATCGGAATCTTATATGGAGCTTGAAGGTACTCAACATTGGCAGAGATGAGGATCGATTGAATACCTTCAACTCCAAGCGCCATGAAAAATGTCCAACAAGAAAAAGCAAGAGAAATCTTCAAGTGAAAAAGTGGAGGCAAAGGAATCAAGAGTATTTCTCAAGCATTTGACCGCCTATTTATATGCAGAGGAGAAAGCTTCAAGCGACATCGTTTGAATTCAAAATTCAAAAGACGCACCTCATCATGACACTAATATATATCAACCACCTATTCACTCTGCCAAACATAAAATCATCCGATATCAGTAATGATGGTTTTCGCGTTTCCAACAAGCCGTTCAGCATTCAAAGCAACACACATTTAATGCAACGATTGATGGCAAGGACAAAGACCGTCGGGTTAATTGCTATCATTCAATGGAAGCCTTCAGACTGAAAGTTTTTATCCAATGAGCTAATAAAGCTCACCAGATAAGACTTCGGATTCGGACAAAAAGATGCTTTCAGACTTCATATCAGAATGTTGAATTTCAAGCCTTCTAATATGGGAGGCTAGTGATGGGTATTATATCCGACGGCCCAAAGAAGTCGACCTAATATGATTTCGAGCTGAAGGACAAAGCTCGACGGCCCAAAATGCCCATGCGGCTCATTTCGACAAATATGACCAAGGCCAATTTAACGGCCCAGACGGTTCCTCAACTAATGACATTGGACATTAGCTAAAACCGCTATCTGAATAAAGATTAACCGTTTGTCAATTTTCTTAATAGTTAACCGTCGCCCACCTTCTATAAAAACTTGTCCTCTTCAACCAAATGGGACAACTTGATACTTCTCAGACAAATACAAATACTAAAAAGACGTTAAGGGCGCATTCTCTCCCTTAATCTAATACTCTACTTTAAAAGCACAATATCTCAGATATAAATATATATTTTACATCCTCTATTTTTCCTCTTATTTAAGAAAGATACTAATTTAAGCGTTAGAGGATATACCAGAGAGTGAATCCCGTCAATCATTTGATCGTTATTTTGTGATTGTACAGAATTTGATTAAAGACATACGAAGGCCAAAGTCAACTTAATACCTGACGAATAATTCTTTTTATCCGTACAACAATCAAAATCCTCAAACGTAATATAATTAATCACATGATTAAAGCGTGTACAATAATAATAGAATTAATTAATTTTAAATTAGCCTAACTATTTAGTTCATGACTGATTTTTTTAGAAAATTACTACCAGCTAATAGTATAATAACAAAAACCGGCCACTTTACCTGAAAATGAAATAGATTTTGAAAAATAAGGAGAAAACGTAGCTCCCGCTTCCCCTGAAAAGGGAACATATCTTGTGTTGGGTCCGGTATTGTGGGCCAACCCGAAACCGAAAGAGTGCCGAAGAAGCTTCGTCAAGGCGGGAAACGTTTTGATTTTGGCGGGAATTAGTTCAATTTGGAGGGAAAATATCTGCCCCTTTTCCCAATAAAAGGGGAGGCCCTGCTCAGGAAAAAGGAGAGGGAACAGAGGAAAAGAGGGGAGCGCCGTCTGCAGCTCTTACCTCTGACCTCTGGTGAA
>JAODPA010066564.1:0-10874 GCA_025585075.1 Nepenthes mirabilis
CAAGAAGGAGGAGTTACCTAAATTTACAACAGTCCATTTGTACATGGACGGTTAATGTCAGCAGTTGATCGGACGAAAGACCAATAAGTTAAGAGAAGTCCAAGAGTGGGATGGATGGACAACTTGTTCCTAAGATAGTCAACGCTTCCGCTGATCAAAACCGGTTGATCGTCTGAAGACCATGCCCCAAGTGGGCCAAGCCCAATTCAGCCCAAGTGTTCGTCATCGACCAACAATGGTCTTCTACTCTAATTTCACGCTCTCCATAGAAGGCAATTTCTATTGTAATGGTTATCAACAGATTTAATGTGCAGCCGTGAAGGAAGACGCCAGAATCCTTTCCCCAACTGTTGGAAACCCTAGCGGTTACAAAATATGGAAGGAAAGCAATCAATCAAACAACCGTTACTGCCATAAAGGCTCAACGCCAGAAAAGGTAGCGATCCTAATAAAGCGCGCGATCAAGTCCTTCTACACAAGAAAGGTATCGCAGTAATGGCTATAAAAGGCCATGGAGTTCTCACTCTAAGGCAAGTTGTCATTTGCCTGTAAAAGCCTTATATAGCAAAAGCTCTTACGTTTTCAGCATTATAGCACTTTCTCTCTCTCTTACTCTCTTTGCTATTACGTTCCCACGGAACACAGTACTTAGAGACTTCACTCCTCACAAGCAACAAAAGCCACTCTGCTTACGAGAGTACCACCACGTTACAAACACTCATCGCATCCATACATCGCTTATCATTGCATCCACCTCATTTTGAAGACTATTTATTGACTTGAGTGTTGGAGTATTTTCGGTGGGATAATATTTCGGCGTTACCTGACCTCCTGTTCGTAGTTGTGGTGTGTAGGATCTAAATTTTGTGAACGGAGTTGGACTCAGATGGACGATTTGACCTGAATCTGTTCAAAATTTGGATTCAAGACGTATAATTGACGTCGTCTGTGGGAACGTTACGAAAAGCCTGCCACTTTTCACAACAGCTTCCCTATTCAATTGTATAATTAATTTCATCCATCATAATGGTGAACACCAGATCTTAAGCTAGCGGTTCCATAAGAGACGTGGCCACACCCAACCAGGATCACTTTATTGGTAACTTGGTCAACGGAGTACCAGCCCAATTTTTTCAGAACCTGGCGGAACAAATGAGTAACATGAATCAAATGCTTCAGACGCTCTGGGCCCGCTGGAAAAATACAAAGTAGGGGGCTCCACCCACGGCAATCCTTACTCTGGCCTCTAGGAGAGGAGGTCAGAAGAAGAAGAAGCCGTCCAAAAAGACCAGGAATCCAGGTGGCACTCAAACTCTGGAGGCCTCACACACCCAGAGCAGTCCAAGGCTCAAAGGACGTTTGGGCGGCAGGACTTTGGAGGAGAGTCCATAGTGGAGGAATCTCCGATACTCTCGAGCGGAGACTAGGCATCAGGTTCAAGAGGGAACCTCCAGGATGGTTAGATTCACTGGTGGTAGTAGTTGGCCGGCAACTCACCACACCGGAGAAAGAATGGAGCTGAGAACCTACCTCAACTCCAAAAGGACTGACAACGCCACCCGGACAGGTTCGTGGGTGGAGAAGATCTTGAACCGCATGTTCAAGGATGATGAATACACCATGGATCTGGACATATCTCCCTTCACATTACAGATCTTGAACCGCCCTTTGCCGGCAAAGTTCAAGATGTTAACTCTTGACTCTTGCGATGGCAGTGTTGATACTATGGATAACTTAAATTACTTCTGCACCCATTTGAGTCTCCAGGGGTTGGAGGACGTACCGATACGCCGTTGCTTCCCTCTTACGTTGAAGGGAGACGCCCGTATCTAATTCCATCGTCTCCCGTCAGATTCAATCAAGGGCTTTCGAGAGCTCACGATCTCTTCTTAGCATAATACGCTTCCAGCCGCCGGGAAGAGAAGCAGTCATGGTATCTCTCCCACATCAAACAGAGGTAGGGAAAGAATTCAAGAAAGTTCCTGAACCGTTTCGTAGCAGTGGCCAGAAGGATTCACAAGCTCATGGAAGAGATGAAGTTTGATAGTTTCATCTCTATCTTAACGCATGAGGACTTCTTTAGACACCTGGCGTATAAGAATCCTTAGACCTTCTGGGAGGCGGAATCTATCACTAGGACCTACGCAGTAACCGAAGAGGCTAACGAGACTAACCATCCTGAAAGGACCGAATAACTTCCCTTTTTCCCAACCGAGGGAAAAAGTATAACAGCAACGATCACTCCAGCAGGAAACAACATAGGACCAGAGTACCAGAATGAAGGGATTGCAGGCTGATCAACCTGATGCCTCTGACCGACACACGCTCCAACGTTCTCATGCAAATCCGTGGAGAGAAATTCTTTAAGTGGCTAAAACCACTTAAGAAAGTGGAGGGAGAAAATCCAACAAAGTATTGCGATTTTTATCGATCTCTTGGACACTCCACGGAAGATTGTAAGATATTTTCATGAGAGATCGAAGAGCTCATCCGGAGGGGCTATATTACCAAGTTCGTCAGGAACCTTAGACAACGCTCTGGCACCTCAGGCAGGACTAGAGACCTCCTAACGTCAGAATCGGGTCGCGGTTAGAGTAGTTAATATAATCACAACCCAACCGGCTAAGACTTCAACGGATCACAAGGAGTAGCAGATTAGACGGAAGAAGCAACGCACAAAAGACTACGTTATTAACTTTAGTGATAATGACATGAGCCATATAATTTTTCCCCATATAGATCCCCTTGTTGTATCCGTGCTCATTTCGAATAGTAGTATCGACTACTAATTGAAACGAATCTTTATAAATAATAAAAGTTCCTGAGATTTGCTTTATCTTAAGAGTTAATTGAAATCTGTCGAAGGTCTCCTCTATTGCCTGGATAACGAACCAGTGGTCGTCCAAGGAATGATCCAATTGGAGGTCATTCTGAGTACATACCCAAAAACGGTGAGTCACACACTCACCTTTTTAATCATTGACCTGCCCTTAGTATACAACGCTATACTAGGCCGCCCATGCTTAATAGTATTCGGAGCCGTCACTTCCATACCGCATCTCAAAATGAAGTTCCTGACAGCCTGCGGTATAGGTGAGATGTTGGGTGACCAGGTCATGGGATGGACATGTTACATGTCCTAGATTACTCTGAGTAGCAGCATAAAGACGGCAGGAGAGCTTGCCCATCGAAATGAAACAACCTTGCAACAGGCGCAGTCTGGTGAGACAACCGATCTAATCCCATTGAATTTGGAGGATCTGGAGAGGTGCGTGCAGATCAGAATCCCACTTACTGGGACACTGCTCGACGAGCTAATAGCGTTCGTACGACAGAACGCTAAAATCTTTGTGTGGACTCTTACCGACATGCTTGGGATTCCGGTCGGAATAATGGTCCACCAGTTGAGTCTCGATCCCGATCGCAAGCCCATTAAATGGAAGCGTAGGAACCATTTCATTGAGAAACTCATCGCCATCCGAGAGAAAATGAAGAAGCTATTAGATGCTGATTTTATTAGAGAGGTTCAGTACTCGGATTGATTTTCCAATGTCATCCTGGTAAAGAAAAGTAACGGAAAATGATGAATGTGCGTCGACTTCACCGACGTTAACAAACCTGCCCAAAAGACAGTTTTCCTTTACCCAAGATCGACATTTTGGTGGACTCAATATTTGGACATGAGCTGCCGAGCTCCGTGAACACGTACTCGGCCTACTATTAGATCCGAATGAGTCTAGAGGACGAGAAACATATCTCATTCATGATGGAGCAAGGCACATACAGCTATAAGGACATACCATTTGGTCTGAAGAATGCGTGTGCTACTTTCACAGGCTCATGAACAATATATTCAAGAAGCAGATCGGCCGCAATATGGAGGTATACGTTGACGACATGCTCATCAAGGGCAAGACCACCAATGACAATATCCGCGATCTAGTTGAGTTCTTCGAGGTACTCCGTACGCACTAAATGAAGTTAAATCATTCAAAGTACGTCTTCGGAGTGTCATCGGGAAAGTTCTTGGGTTTCATCAATTGTCAACGAGGGATCAAAGCAAACTCGAAGAAGATCAAAACCCTCATGGACATAACTTCGCCGCCCAGTGTCAAAGATATCCAAAGGCTAACCAGAAGATTGGCACCCTTGTCCCGCTTCTTGGCTAAGTTGGGGGATAAGTACCAGCTTTTTTCCAAGGCTCTGAGGGGGACAAAAGCAAATGGATTCCAGTGGATTGAAGAATGCCAGGTAGCATTCGTCAAATTGAAATAGTACCTGGCTAGTCTGCCGTTGTTGATATCATCCAAGGACGGAGAAGAGGTGTACATCTACCTGGCAGTGTCGGAGGTGACTCTCAACTCTGTTCTCATACACCACGTCTCCGACTCTCAGTGGCCGATCTACTATGTGAGCAAGATTTTGATAGGCACAGAGACACGCTACCCATGCATAGAGAAGTTAGCCTTGGCACTTGTTTTATCCGCTTGAAAACTGAGACTTTACTTCCAGGCTCATCGCGTAGTCGTTCTGACCGACCAGCCACTGAAGAGCATATTTCAGAAACTCGACGTTTTCAGACGGCTGGTTAAGTGGGCTATTAAGTTGTGAGAGTTTAACATTGAATTTCGGCCTAGACCAACCATCAAAGGGTAGGCTTTGGCAGACTTCATTGTCGGGACCACGATACCAATTCTTGATGAACAGCCCACTGAGGATGCATGACTACACGGGGAAGAGTCAGAATGGGTTCTCAATATAGACAGATCGTCTATTGACCCAGACAGTGGTGTCGGAGTGGTCCTGAAGACCCTAAACTGGTCTGAGGTGAAATACTCCCTCAAACTTAATTTTTCGACCACCAATGACGTTGCCAAGTACGAAACCCTATTAGCCAAGCTAAGACTAGCAAAAGAGTGCTCCGCCAGACGATTGGCTGTCTACAGCAACTCTGAGCTGGTCATTAATTAGGTAAATGAGAGTTTTGAGGCGTGCAACCCTCATTTAGCCAAATACTTGGTTAGGTAAAGGACGCAATCCAGAGATTTGATAAGTTGGACCCGATCCACGTCCCCAGAACCTAAAATTGGAAGGCCGACCAACTTGTTAGGGCAGGGGCAGCGAAAAACTCAGAGCAGTACTTGAGGGACATGCGGGACGTTCTGAGCACTCCCAACATGGAGGAATAAGAAGCAATACAAATATCCGACACGAAAAGCTAGATAACGATTTACCAGAGATACCTGGTAGACGAAGCACTGCCAGATAATACGGACGAAGCCAAGCGGATCAAAAAGACGGCCGGCTGGTACACCATAGTTGATAGACGGCTATATCACTGTGGCTACTCGACTCTGTACCTCCGGTGCTTAACTCTTGATGAGGCAGACTACGCCTTAAGCGAAGTCCACATTGGGATCTGTAGAACGCATATTAGCAGCAAAAACTTAGCGTTTAAGATCATGCGTCAGGGATATTACTGGTCGACAATGAAGAAGAACACTCTCGACTTCGTGAAGAAGTGTGAAAATTGTCAACTCCACGGTAATCTTCACCATCAGTCACCCGCTGAGTTGAGATCTCTTCAAGCTCCTTGGCCTTTTGCGCAATTGGGGCTCGATATTCTCAACCAATTTTTCACCGCAATGCGGCAAAGAAAATTTATCATTGCGGGTATCGACTACTTCACCTAGTGGGTTAAACCCGTCCCGCTGGCTAAGATTACCGAGCACAACAGTTTAGAATTTGTCTGCCAGAGCATAGTCAGGAGATTTTGCATTCTTGAGATTATCGTGACTGACAACGAAACCCTATTCTCCGAAAAATACTTCACTAAGTATTATACCAGTCTAAGCATCAAATTGGTCCATACTTTTATGGCGCACCTGTAAGCCAACAGACAGGTAGAGGTCACAAACCGTATACTATTCTACGGTCTAAAGACCAAGGTGGAGGACGCTGAGGGCTCATTGATCGATGAGCTACTCTTCGTCCTATAGTCTTATCGGATGACTCCAAAGGAATCGACTCACGAGACACCCTTCAATATCTGCTGTGGGGCTGAAGTAATTTCGGTTGAGATTGGACTTCCAAATCTTAGGGTTGAGTCTTCAACCTACAAGGTAACTCTCAAAAAATTTGGAAACACCTAAACTTATTAGAGGAAGCTCGTGACACTGTCAGAATGCAGATAATAGCCTACCAACAAGTCACTTGCTATTACAACAAGAAGATAAAAGAAAAAAATTCGATATTGGGGATTTTGTCTTGTGAAGTATCGACGCTACGGGTAAGACTACCAACCGAAATAAACTTTCTTCGAATTGGGAATGTCCTTTCCTAGTCTCGGCTGTTCTGCGGAATGGAGTATACAAACTCTGGACCCAGAACGATAAGTTGGTCCCACGGATGTGAAATGCGATCCACCTTAAGCACTACTTCCAGTAAGGGTACGGTAGGTCATCCATGTTGCACAAGTATGCTTGTAATAAACATGTTGATATTAATAACATAAATACTTTTTCAATTGTAACATGTTCTTTCTTTCCTTTTCTATTCTATATGCATGTGTGTATATTTATAGGATTATATAAATGGCCTAAACTGTCCCTAAGTCAGGTAAATTTTTACTCATTCGTAATTAAACCTGGTTATCCAGGCGACCTATGAGTGGTCGAATTAAACCCTAATCATTCAAGCGGCCTATGAGCGATCGAATTAAACATTGGCCACCCAAGCGACCCATACGCGGTCGGATTTAAACATTGGTCATTCAGGCAGCCTATTGACGGTTGAATTAAACCTTAATTATCCAAGTTGTCCATTTACGGTCAAAATCTTAGAGGATTTAAACAGCACACGTGACAATCTCCTTCACAAGGAGATAGCATGATCCATCAATGATGGTCGATAGGAGCAAAATATTCCTTTCAAGGTTGGCCGCCCAAGTCCACATTTGGATAGTGTCACCAAGCCTCTACTCACATGCTAATGCAGAATATGCTTGATGCGACGCTCGAATTTACCTTGATGTCTTCTCCAAGACTCAAATTCATCGGAGAGAGCCACAAACGTCTCAAGCACTACGAGACAGATGGCCAACTTGCGTATAATACACCAAATCGGCCGGCCAATACAAGAACAAATAATTAAAACGATAATAAAGGCAAAGCGCAGAGTATCAATAAAATAATTATTTTATTGATTATATCTCTGAATTTACAACTACATACAAAAAAAGTAAGGGTACAAAATTTACGGTGGAGCGAAGGTCCCAGGAGGAGGCGGTGTTGGCCCCTGACCACTACGAGATTGTGCCACAAGGTTCTTGCAACGCCAGACAAAATGGTTTGCTGGATCAAGAAATTCAACTGGAAAGTTCAGGTCAACCAGTCATGCAGTGCGTCGGCTGAGGTTGACATCTTCCTACACCCATGGCCACAGCATCTCGGAGACCTCATGGGGACGTATAAGAGTAGACAACTCGTTCTCCAGTGATGTCATCTGTCCTGAGCTCGTTCTCCAGTGATGTCATCTGTCCTGAGAGTTGGTCAGTATGCCTCGCCACATGGTGAGTTTCCTCTTTTAGTCTGGCGTTCTTTTCTTTCAATTTGGCATTCTCCTCTTCCAAATTTGATAACGCAGGTCCCTTTGGCACAATTCCTTGCTGACTGTGCACATTATTCTTTCCTCCTGCAAAAGCCAAGAGCACTGAATAACAGCAACGGAGGAAGAAAAGTGAGGGAAGGTTTTGAAGGTTTACCTGCCAAACTCTGCAATCCGGCCTCACTGGCCTACTTCGAGACCTTGGCCCTGGCGACAGAGAATTGGAAATAGTAATCTCCTGGACAGGCTCTGCAGAAACCTTTGCCGCCAACTCCTCCAGCAACTCCACAGTAAGGCCAACTGTCTCAGCAGGCTCTCCGGCAGCCTAACGTTGATGCCAACCGCCTTTAGGGGCTCTCCGACTGTTGGCACCTCAAGCGCCTCCAGGAACTCACCGGTAGCTGGCTCCTTAGATGATTCAGCAGCTTGCACAATAGGAAGCTCAGCAGCTGGCTCCAATTGCACCGTCGAGTACTCCGGCTGCGGTAGAGCAAGAACGGCGCTACTAGCAGTGGAGTACAGCCTGGCCCCGTATACCTCCACAACAGCCTCAACACCGCCAACAATGGAGCTGTCCCTGACTCCAGTGAACCAGCTAACCAAAACATAATCTGGCTCTGTGGAGGAAGAAGAAGAAGTCATCATCGTTGCCGCCTTCTTCTGCGTTGAACTACTGGGAGCTTCTTCGGTGAAAGGTGCGCTGGCAGACTCTATCGTAAGGGCCCCAACCTTCCTCTTACGGAAAGGCATTTTCATCTTCTACGCTGGAGAAGGTCCCCATCGTGCCTTCTTGGCCTCCGCATGAGAAACCAAAGGGTTTCTCCGGAACTCTGGAAGGTGGCCCTCCACCAGCTTCAGAAGCGGCTCCACCGCAGCAGTCTCCTCATCGGTGGGCATCCCAGTATAAATATCGGGCACTCTACCCCAATCTCTAACAAAGAGCCAGGATGCATTCACATGAATATAAAAGAACCAGTTCTTTCAGTTCTTCAGGAAATCATATATAGCACTGTTGATTTGAAGTCCTCGTGGGGACAGGGACACCCACTTTCCACTTTGGATGAACTGAAACATCACTCTGACAACCTTCACCATTAGTAGCTTCGAATGCTAGCGGAGAAAGATACAAAGTGTACACAAGTAACCCACAGCAATAGCGTGAAACTGTGCTATGGGAATTTGAAGGGCGGTTAACATATCCAGCAACTCGTCAAGAATTGGAAGGCGTAACTCACTCCTCAAATGGGCCTCATATATAGTGATACAGCTCTCAGGAGGGGAGCATGCCCTATCTTCTTTGCCGGGCACCCTGAAGACGACCTCTTTCGGGATGTTATACTTAACGTATAACTCTTCCAGTTCACTGGCTGTGATTATGGATACTATCTAGGTAATAGAAGGTGCCATGAAAATAAAAGTAAGAAGGTTGCATAACATTTAAAAAATTTTCAAGAAGGAAAGCATGGAAAGTTTGAAAAGAACGGACGGAGTACCCAAAGGTGTGTGAATGCAGGAGACGGAGAACCATCTCGTAAACGCGCGCCCATCATTGTTGACACGTGTCGCTCTGTGAAAGGGTGCAGACGAATTAGATTTTCTGGTGTATTAATTACCAGGATCATAAATTTGCTGTATGCAGACATGTGGTTAACTTTTTGACTATCAGTCCGGCGACATAATGGCGCGCTATTTCAACTCCCACTAGTTCTCCATATTTAAGCCTAAACGGTCAACGAATCCAATCAACGCTTCCTACAACAGTTCTTCGGATTCAGGCCTAAATGGTCAACAAATTTGGTCAACGCTTCCTTCAGCAATTCTTCGGATTCAGACCCAAAAAATCAACGAATCCAGTCAACATTTCTTTTAACAGTTCTCCGAATTCTGACCCAAACGGTCAACGAATTCAATCAATGATCTTTTCAGTAGTTGTTTGGATTCTGGTCTAGACGGTCATCGAATTCAGTCAACAATCTTCTCAACCAGTTCTCCGGATTCTGGTCTAGACGGTCAATGAATCCGGTCAGCAATCTTCTCGACCAGTTCTCTAGATTCTGGCTTAGATGGTCCATGAATCCGATCAACGATCTTGTCAGCCAATTCTCTGGATCTTGACTTTACGGTCAACAATTGCAAGCAACATTATCAGCAGACTAAGAGTTATCGTCAGTTTTGTCACTGGGTCACCTCAGGTAGGTTACCCAGCCACTCGTGTCCCATTTTAAACATGTTTGAGACTGAAATTTCAAACCACCAACATAGGAAACTAGTGATGCCAGTAATGGGTTGGCTTAAGAAGGAGGAGTGGCCCATACTCACAACGGCCCATTTGTACTTGGACGGTCAATGTTAGTCGTTGATTGTACGAAATGCCAATGAGCTAGGAGAAGCCCAAGAGCAGAATAGACAACTTGCTCCCAAGACGGTTAATCCTTCCGTTCATCGGAAGAAATGACCGGTTGATCGTCTGAAGACCAGGCCCCAAGTGGGACAAGCTCAGTTTAGCCCATGCGTCCGTCCTCGACCAGCAATGGTCTTCTCTCGTGATTTTACGCTCTCCAGAGAAGGCAATCTCTATTATAATGGTCATTAACAGATTTAAAGCGCATCCCTGAAGGAAGGTGTCAGGATTCTTTCTCTGTCTGTTGAAAATCCTAGCGGTTACTAAATACCGAAGGAAAATAATCAATCCAGTGACCGTTACTGCTATAAGTGCTCCACGCCAGAAAAGACAGCGAACCCAATAGAGCGCGGGAATTAAACTTTTCTGCACAAAGAAGGTATCGCAGCACAATGGTTATAAAAAGGTCATAAAATTCTCACTCTAAGGCACGTTCTCATTTACTTGCAAAAGCCTTATATAGTATAAGCTCTCACACTTTCAGCATTCTAGCGCTCACTCTCACTCTCTTTACTACTGTATTCCCAGGGAACAAAGTACGTAGAGACTTTGCTCGTCATGAGCAACAAAAACCTCTCTGTTTACGAGAGCACTATCACATTATAAATACTCATCGCATCTATACATCGATTCTCATTGCATCCATCTTATCATTTTAAAGAATGCTTACTAATTTAAGAGTCGGAATGTTTTTAATGGGATAACATCCCATCGTCACCTGACTTCCTATTCGTAGTTATGGTATACTGATCCAAACTTGGTAGACAGAATCAGACTCAGACGAACGACTTGATCCAAATCTGTTCAAAATTTAAATTCAGGATGCATCTATATACACATTTAAAGTTAAAATCTTAAAAAAAATGTA